>CM025151.1:27372987-27384845 GCA_013467495.1 Gossypium gossypioides
TAATAAAAAAAGTGTTTAATTTTACTTGCAATTTTTAAAAAAAAAATTATCGTTAGTATAAAATAATAATCATTCAATTATTGGTTAAGAAGTTGTTTAAAAGTAAGGTGGTGCATGCCTCAACGGGGCCCAGAAATCCAATCCATGCTCCTCCAAGTCGGCTTAATTTTATCCAACAAGATGGGCTTTGTCGCTAAATGGCCGACGACAAGAAGCAAGGTAAACCACGTAAAGAAGATCAAATAAGCCTCCGATTTCCGGAGCCCACTCACCTCTTTCATTGTCGTGTGTGTGTCCTACTATCAAATCCACTACATACTTTTTTGTGTTTTTCCTTTCATTTTCTCTCTAATAAATTATATCGCTTTCTTCCATTTTTTTCTCAACAATGGCAGCCGAAAACATTAGTTTCCTTCACGTTTCTAACGTCAAATCTTTGCCCTCTCCCATGTTCGAAATCGAGCTTAAGGCCACGTTTATCATAGTGGAGAGCAATGGCGGCGTTGATGCCGAAACTTTCACGGAGGTGGGGAGGATTATTTCTCACGTCATCCACGAGTTTCCTTTGGAGGATTTGATTAACGACGGAAACGGCGCCGTTCTGGACATGCTCAACTCCATGCGCGTCCCGGTTCAGACGTCCACGGTGGAAGAAATTGCGGCCTCTGCGGTTCGAATGGCGGCGGCTGCGAGGGACGGAGGGAGCAAGGTTTTGAGAATGCGGGTGGGGATCGAGACAGTCGTCGACGATGTGCCTGGCTTTGGAAATAACGACACAGATGATGATGATGATGAAGGGACGGTGAGGGCGGAGCAGGCGACGGAAAAACTGGTGAAACTGATGGTGGAAGTGTCAGGAAAGGATTGTGCGATATGTTTGGAAGAGTTGGCGATGGGTAGTGAAGCGGTTTGCATGCCTTGCTCGCATACTTTTCATGATATTTGCATTGCGGCTTGGCTGAAGAAAAAGAAACGTTGCCCGTATTGTCGTTTTAAGTTGTAGTAGATAATGGGCTATAATTTAAAGGGTAAACTACAAAAATAATCATTTTTGTTTGTCTCAGATTACATTTTAGTCATTTATGTTTGCAATGTTACGTTTTAGTCACTTACATTATCGTTTTGTTATTAAATGGTCACTCTACCGTTAAGCTCTGTTATCTTTCTAAAGACGGTGCTACGTGACCGTCCAAATTAAATTTATTTAATTAAAAATTTATTTCCATCCCAGCAATTGGATATCCAAGTTGGTATTTAAAACTCATTTGGATTGCCACATAGGACTGCTGTTAGAGAGATATCGGAGTTTAGCAGTAGAGTGACTATTTTGTAACAAAATGATAACGTAAATGACTAAAACATAACATTTCAAACATACGTGACTAAAATATAATCCGAGGCAAACAAAAATGACTATTTTTGTAGTTTACTCTAATTTAAAAGATAAAACAAAGAGTTTTGTTGTATAAGAAGTAAATTTTCTTAAATTAATTTATGGACAGTAGAAATTTGTTTGGCAAGTGTAATTTAATTTGAAGTATATTTATACTACGATTTTCATTCGTATGTAGAATTCATGTCTAAGATTTGGCATTTTGTTTTATGTAGATATGTAGTTATGCACACCTTGCTCGCAAGCTTTCATGATATTTGCATTGCGGATTGGCTGAAGAATAAAAAGCGTTGCCCTTGTTGTCGTTTAAACCGTGTTGTTTTTTTATGATAGTAGGAATTGATTTGTCAAGTTTAATTTAATTTGAAGTATTTTGATATTGCAATTTTCATTTGTAGAATGAATCTATGAATAAGATTAAGTATTATATTTCATGGATAAAAAAATGTTTTCCTCTTCTTTATTTGAAATGTGTTTGTTCCATTCAACAACAACAATAAGTGTTGGATCTTTTGAAGAGAATTAAAAATATATATATCTTCGGTTTAAATTTTATTATGTATATGTTTTTTTTATATAAAAATATAAAAATATTCTTGTTATGTGCTTATGGTTACCAACTCGAAAATCAGATAAGTTCCGGGTCGCCTACCTGTGACTCGGCTAGGGCCCACCAGATAGATACGTACAAGCCTCACAATACGAAGTCAACAAGGGGTGCTAGCAAGGGGAGTTTACAGACTCAGCTCGCACACATCAAGGGGTGCTTGTAAGGGGAGTTCATGTACTCAACTCGCACATGTTAGGGGGTGCTCGCGGTCTCAACTCGCATATACCCAAAGAGTTTCCAACAGACAGCCCAGAGCAGTACACGTGTCCAGCATGCATAGAGTCTACTATGAACGTCAATTCCATGTACAGTAGCTATGTATATAAATATTCTATTGTCCCCTTTAATGAGACACGACGAAAAATTACTCAACAATTGGTGTGGTGAGCGTAGATAAACTTTCGAACAACAGATTCCTCCCAAGTCTAAAAAAAATTATCAAAATTTACAATGGCTCACCCGAATGAGAATTTCCCCTTCAATCTTTCATCTGGACAGGCTGGAGCCTTGGGTTTTGGCAATCAACCTAATGAAGCAAACTTGTTTGCTGACTGGTTTGCTGATCGACCGGAGAACTTTGACAATGTAGCTTATCAGGGAGTTTCCGGTCTATTAGATTTGAACATATCCTCCGGTCATGGGTTGCCACTCCCTTCCAATCAGGAAACATCACCACAACAATTTCTTGCTCTTTAGGAGCAGATGAAGTTTATAAGAGAACAAATGGCTGCGCAGGAGGCACGGTTCAAGCAGCAGTAGACTTTTCAGCAAGAGTTTCTAAAGTAGAATGATGAGTTAAGAATGAAGGTACACTTCTGATTTTCATGATAATGAAATACTTAGGACGAAGCTCCAGGCATGCATGTAAAAGAATGAAAAAACGAGATGAACGAGTTGCGACAAGACATGAGAGCGTTGCACCCCGAGTCTCAGGACATGGATTGGCTTTTCTGTTCTAATAATGCATTAGCCCCTAACATAGCAGTAGTGAACTTGTCATGTGATTTTAAAGTCCTAAAGGACATGTTTCAGGGGAGAAGAGACCCGTAAGCCTTCTTGATGTATTACAATGATTATATGAATGTGCTGGGAGCATCGGATTCAGTAAAATGTAAAACTTTTTCCATGACACTTAAAGGAAGTGCGAAGGGCTAATACTTGTCCCTTCCTCAATGATCAGTTCGAAATTTCTCCCAGTTGGGCTAGATGTTCTTGGGAAGATTCAGGGCCCACAAGGCAATCATGAGCACGCCTATGGGATTGATGTCCATGAAACAGAGAGAAGGCGAGTCTCTTCAAGATTATGTGAAGCAGTTTCATGTGACGACTTTAAACACGAATAATTTAGAGGATTAATGGGCTATCGATGCTTTCATAATAGAGGTACAAAATGATCATGTACAATACTCCTTTATTGATAATAAGCTGCAGAGTTTAGTATATCTATACGAGCGAGCCAACAAGTTTGTAGAGGCAAAAGAAATTAAAAGGGCATCGCGTTGCACCTTTCAAAAGGAAGACAAATAGTTTAGGAACCGAGAGGGAGCTCACAACAAGCAAGACCCTTTTAACCAGTCATTGCGAGCAAAAGGCAATCGAAAATAGAGAGCAGAAACACAGGGTGATTCTCTCGGGGCACCTTAGAGGTTTCAACCAAAACATATCAAGAAATACTTTCTCCAAGGTAGGTTCAAAGTTTACACTCCTTTAATTGCTAACCATACTTACATTTTGAACTAAGTAAAGAGTCTTGGTATTCTACCCAAACCATCTCCAATGAGGCATAGCACAAGAAGGTCTAACTTAATAGACAGATGTATTTTCCACAATTACGTTGGGCATAAGATTGAAGACTGTTTCACTCTAAAGGATGTTATAGAAGAAGTAGTGTGAAATGGTAAACTTACTGAATTTGTTGATTAGGGTGTCTCCCAGCAGGATTAGAGTTCGTGTGGTGATCCTAAAGGTAACCAGAAAGTCAAAGGTACCATCCATGCGATTATAGGTACAGATGAAGATTGGGTAGGTTCTAATGCAAAAAGAAAGACTCATATAAAAAGTGTGATATTTGTTAGCGGCCTTAAGAGGTTATGTTAGTAGCAAAGATGGAGCGTTGAATTTGGTAACGATGATGAAGAGTTAGTCTGCGACAAAGAGGGTAACAATTTGATGGTTATTTTTGCGACAATCGTAGGTTTTGAGGTTAAAATGATACTCGTAGATAGTGGGAGTGCAGTGGAGGTGCTATCTTGGAAAACATATTAGAAAATAGGGTTGAAAGAGAAAACTTTGTCCAGAGCTATCCCGTTATATGATTTTGTGAACCATCCAATTGAAGTGAAGAGCTTGATCACTTTATCGGTCATTTTGGGGGATGGCGAGCACATAACTATGAAGCATATTCAGTTTTTTATTGTAGACCATCCCATGGCGTACAATGCTATCTTCGAGCGCCCAATAATAAGGATGGCAAAAATGGTGGTTGCAACGTTCTACATGAAGATCAAATTCCCAACGAAGATAAGGGTTGGGTTCTTACGATCGAATTAGCCAACTGCAAGGCAATGCCATATGTTATCTGTTAAACAGGCTTGAGAGCCCGTGTTTGGAAGACATAGTTCGCAAGGGACAGAGTTAGCGAGTCAAGTTTTAGACTTGGATAGCCTGGATGTGAGGGATTAAGAAAGAAGTAAGAAGCCTGAAGCAGCAGAGCATACTAAATCTTTACAGCTATTTTGCGATAATGAAGAAAGAACTATAAAGATTTTATTAGCGTTGGTAATTGAAGAAAAAAACATGTTAGTTCAGTGTCTAAAGGCAAATTTAGAATTTTTTGCTTGGTCAGAGGTGGATATGCTAAGGGTGGATCTCCAGGTTATTGTCCACAAGTTGAATGTACTCCTAGAGGCAAAATCGATTAAGTAGAAAAAGAGGAAGTTTGCTTCGAATGTGGTGGAAACAGTAAGACAAGAGATGGCTAAACTATTATTAGTGGGTTTTATCAAGGAAGTAGAGTATCCAGATTTGGTCTCAAATGTGGTTATAGTGAATAAAGCAAATGGAAAATGGAGAATATGTATTGATTTTACCAACCTTAACAAGGCGTGCCTCTAGGATAGTTTCTCTTTACCTTCAATTGATCGTTTGGTTGATGCTTCTGCAGGTCACAGGTTTATGAACTTCATGGACTCTTTCTTAGGCTATAACCAGATTTTGTTGGATCAGGGTGACCAGAAAAAGATAGCTTTTATTACCGAAGAAGGGCTTTTCTGTAATCGGGTTATGCCTTTTGGTCTCAAGAACACGGGGACAACCTATTAGAGATTGTTAAAAAAATTTTTAGAGACCAGATAGGATGCGAACTTGAGGTCTATGTGGATGTCATGTTAATGAAAAGTTGATTTATGGAGGAGCATGTGCAAAACTTATCGAAGGCGTTCACAGTTTTGAGGGCCCACAACATGAAGCTGAATCCTAAAAAACGCGCTTTCAGTATGTGAGCTAGTAGATTCTTAGGTTTCATAATTTTAGAGAGAGGAATAGAGGTAAACCCAGAGAAGATCTGTGCGATCTTGGAAATTCCTCTCCGCGAACAACAAAAGATATTCAGTGTCTCACAGGTAGAGTCGTGGTACTCAACAGGTTCATCTCTAAGATAGCGAATAAATGCCTACCTTTCTTTAAGGCCTTGAAAACCTCCTTTTTATGGATTGAGGAATGCTAGATAGCCTTTGAAGAGCTGAAGTTATATTTTACCTCTCCACCACTTCTGAAATCACTATGAGTGGAAGAAACCCTTTATTTGTATCTGACTACCTAGGAAGAGATAGTTGCAGCAATGTTAGTCAGAGTAGAGAATGTTTACTAATTTCTAGTATACTACATCAGCAAGGTACTCTAGAACGGGGAACTGAGGTACTCAAAAATAGAAAAATGTATCTTTTCTTTTATTTTTGCAGCTCACAAATTGCGTCCATACTTCCAGGCTCATTTAGTTGTCGTCCTGACTAATCGACCTATGAATGAAGTATTATCCAAAGTTGATACTTCATGAAGGGTAAAAAATAGAGCATTGAGTTGGTTGAATTTGGGGTGGAGTTTGTCCTGAGGACAACAATAAAGGGACAGGTATTGGCTAACTTTATGGTGGAGTGTTTTTTCGAGAAGCCTGTTGGCTCGACAGTAGTTAGCACACCTTAAGAGGGTGTACATACAACAGATAGTTTGAAAAGCTGGTTAGTTTATATTGACGGCTCTGCAGCCAAGGCAGGGTCGAAAGCAAGAGTACTCCTGATTGATCCTAGCGACAATGAGTGGCAATATGAACTATCTTTTGGGTTTTAAATATCTAACAACACTGCAGAATATGAAGCTTTGATATCGAGACTACAACTAGCACGCTAGCTAGTAGTGAAGGATCTGGTCATCCATATAGATTCACAATTGGTGGTAAAGTAAATGAATGGTGAGTATGATATAAAAGAAAGAGTGTTGAAAAAATATCATTTAGTTGCAGCCCAATTGCTCACAAGATTTGATAAAGTCCAGATAATGCAACTCCAAATGAATGACAACATGCGTGCAGATGCTTTATCCAAACTAGCATCCTCTATTGTTATTGAACAAAGAGGGAAAATCCTACTCGAGCACAGGGATACCCTGAGTTATGATGTCCCATAAGTTCTATGCATAGATCAAGAGGAGATATGGATGACTTCAATAGTTTGCACACTCTAGGGTACACATGGTAATTTGGACAGGAAGGAGCTTACAAAGCTACGAGGTATGTTATTATCGCAAACTAAAACTATCTAAAAAACTCTTAATTGGCGAATTAAATATCTGAATACTATGTAGATAGTTGTTGAGTCATACAATTACATGGTAAATTAAAACAATTTGTTTTGTCCTACAATTACTAGGTATACCCTTGTAGAGGGTGTACTATATAGAAAGGGGTTTTCGAATTTGCTGTTGCGATGTTTATCACCACCTAGGGCTAAGTACGTGATGCGAGAAATTCATGAGGGTATCTGTGGTGATCATTTGGGAGGAAGGCTACTTGTTCAAAAAATTTTCAAACATAGGTATTACTAGCCTATAATTCAAAATGATGCATATCAATTACTTTGCGAATATGACTCTTTCCAGAGATATGCTAAGGTACAACGACTACCAGCAGAGGCTCTCTAAGTTATGTTAAGCCCCTAGCCATTCGCAACCTAAGGGGATTGATATCCTCAGTCCGTTTTTGATAGCCACGACGCAAAAGAAATTTATAGTGGTGGTTGTGGATTATTTCACCAAGTGTATTGAAGTCGAAGCTCTAACAACCATTACAAAGAGGTAGATGGAATCCTTCCTCTAGAAGTTAATTGTCTGTAGGTTTGGTGTACCTAGATTAATCATTACAGACAATGGTACACAATTTCAGGAAAAATTTAAAAACTTTTGTATCGATCCTCAGATAGATTTGGCTCAGAGTTCAGTTAAAGAGCCAAAAACAAATGGTCAGGTAGAAGCAATGAACAAGAAATTTTAATGGTCCTAAAAAAATGTTGGTGAAGCCAAAGGTGCTTGGCTGGAGGAGCTAAAAGAAATCCTAGAGGCTTAGCAAACTACACCCCACACCGCGATAGGAGAAACAACATTTTCATTTGTTTATAACATAGAGGTAGTAATCCCATCTCAAACTGGCATGTGATCACACAGAACCTAGAATTTTGATGAAGGTGCAAACCAAGAAGCTATCAAGCTTAACCTTGATTTGGCAGATGAATTCAGATAAGCAACAGAAATCAAGAACGCAACGCGTGCTTAACAAGTAGCTCGCTACTACAACTCCAATATAGAAAACAAACAATTCCAAGTAGACGATCTTGTCCTAAGAAATACTGAGGCTAGTTTTCCAGCTTCGCAGTGAGGAAAAATGGCTCTAAGTTGGGAAGGGCCATGCAAGGTAATAGAAAAGATTGGCTATAGAGCGTACAAGCTAGCAAAAATGGAGGGCACAATTCTACCATGAACATGGAATGTCCGCCACCTCAAAAATTACTATGTGTAATTTCTTACTGTTAGAATAAAAGTATTTTCCTTGCAAACACTTGTACTTTATATTATATAAATGTTTGCTGGTTTATGATCGTAACGTGCAAAAATAGCTAGTGGACCAACACTCCTAACTAATATTCTAAGAGCTCGCAGGGTTAAGCTCGTAGCTCCAACACAGCTAGCGGACCTATGTTTCCAACTGATGTTATAAGGGTTTGTCGGTTTATGATCGCAACCTCTAAAAATAGCTAGCAGACCTATACTCCCAACTGAACTGATATTCTATGAGCTCGCAAGGTTAAGCTCACAACTCTAACACAGCTAGCAGATCTACATTCCCAACTGATGTTATAAAGGTTTGTTAATTTATGATCGTAACCTCCAAAAACAGCTAGCGGACCTACGCTCCCAGATGATATTCTAATAGCTCACAAGGTTAAACTCGCAGCTCCAACATAGCTGGCGGACCAACGTTCCCATCTTATGTTATAAAGGTTTGCTGATTTATGATCGTAACCTTCAAAAATAGCTAGCGAACCTACTTTCTCAAATTATAGTATAAGAGCTCGTAAATCTGAGCTCGCCATTCCAATACAGTTAGTGACTCAAATTGTACTAAGTTGCTTAAAGATTTTGGAGAAGGCAATTTCAAATCTACTCAAATTTAGAATTTTATTAAGTTCAAAATATGTTTAATTTTAAAAATTCGCTTAAGCCAAAAATTTCTTTAAGTTTATAACATGCTTAAGTTCAAGGTTTGATTAAATTCAAAAATTTGCTTGAGTTTGCAAAAGAATAGATTGTCATAACACTAATAACTAAACTTCTAAAATTTTCAAACTTCAAAATTTCTTATTTAGATCATAAAAAGAGTAATACATGTTTACAATCATTTAAGGCGCATCCTCTCCCCCTTCAAGATCTCTGGTGATCTCATATTTCCTCTCCGCAGCTTCAATATTTCTGGCAGGCGTAGTGGTGGTATTGTCATGGTCATCAGCAGGTACAGCGATCGACTTAGAAGGACCTTCATCAAGGTAAAAATATTTTGATTTCATCCACTTGGATGAGAACTAATCCCAAGCAGGTCCCAAGGGGAAGTAAATATCAAAACGAAGTTGATCCATATCTACCTCATAAAAGGCGTCAAAGCCAACTTTGAGAGCATCGAAAGGTCCAACCACAACCTGAGTATACAGAAGAATGTTGGAGTTGAGCTCAGAAGTGAGATTGCTCAAGGTTTCTAGAGTCTCTTTCTTAAATTTTTCAAAGTTTTCTGCTTGTTTCTATTTTAAGCTCGCCATCGCAGCCTCATGCTCAGCAACGATTCGGCTCACAGTTGCCTTATGCTATTTAGCAATTCTCCTTAACTCAGCATCCAAGGCCTTACTTCTTTCTCTTTCAACCATAACCTCACCGGATAATTCATCGTTTCTCACTCATGCAACCCCCAATTTCACAGCGAGCTCTTCATTTTACTTATAGAGCACTTCGATTTCATCCTTCATCTTCAAGTATTGCTCGTGAGTGCTCTTTAGTTTCTCTTCGAGCTCCTTCTGATTAGCCTCTGCCCCACCAGTATTGTCATTAAGGCCCAAATTGATTATAGTGGCCTCAGCCAGGAGAGCTTACAGAGATGAACTGAGCTTTGATAGTACGGACTTCTGCAAACTACGTGATGACTCATCGTTACACATCTGTCTTTTTACAATTTCTGGCACGGAAGCTTTCAAATTTTCAATCATACTCTCCAACTCCCTCGTGCTCAAACTCCCATGACCCAATATTAGCTCGTCATCATCTTCATTAGATGGCTCCTTAGCATGAGGCAATGGAGGAGGAGAGATACAGTGAGGAGCAAGTAGAGGTGAACTACTATGAGCAATAACATGAGAGCTTTCACGAGCTACAAACTGTGAGCTCACCGAGGAAAAAGTAGGAGTAGTGGTCATCATAACAGAGGGTCAGACATGATTTACCCTCATTTTACGACGGGACTTTAACATGGGACTGTCTACCTCCTCTTCGTTGTTAATGACCACGTTAACAACTCCCATATCAATTCTGCGCTTCTTGTGCATGTCCCTCAAAGAAAGGTCAATGGCTTCGTTAATTTCTCAAGATATACTGGTAGTTTCCTTAGAGTCGCTTCCTGAACTGTGAGTTGTGCTTGCACAACCAACAATTCCAGTATCACCAGGACCAGTTATCAAATTAACATTGGCATCGCTTTTTTCCCAAGATGAGACCATCAAAATCCAGAGGTGAGGTTTTATTCTACAGTAACTATAAAAAAAGTTCTTAGGTTCCCACTTGAATCTTGTCAAGATTAGACACAATTCATCGTTGGTACTCTCTGGCTACGTTGGGCCATTTTCATTTTTCAGGATCTGCACCTAATGCCTCAGCAACTTCCCTACTGTCACCTCGCTTATATCCATTGGGACTAGGGCCCTCCAAACAATATTGAAACACATTCATCACAGTTATAAGATCTTCGTTAACCAGGGAACTGCCAGCACGAAGCCTTTCTAACTGGGCTAAACCACCATATGTCCTAATAGTTCTCTTGAATGAACACATATCCCTGCTCAATGCGGACCACTCCATAGAAAAGCTAATTTCTCATGCGAGCTTACATTTCACCCTAATATATTTTCCCAGTTCAGCGAAAGATTAGCAAATCTATTTGCAATTATGGTTTCACCTTTATCGCGATGAGAAATATAATAAAAGTAGGACGAATTTCCTTGGTTTTGGACTTTTAACAGGTATAAACTTTGGAAAACAATGAGATGTTGTGCCTCATCACATTAGCAGTAGTCGATAAAATAAGCCACCGTGATCCAACAAGAGAATCCGTATAGTTGACCTGGAATGACCTGATACTCTTGAAGGAGATAGCAGAAGAATGGATGTAAAGGCAAGTGGAACCCCATTACCAAAGCATGGAGGGGGAGTAAGAAATTGCCATCACCGGTATCACCAAGCCTGTGTGGTCCCTCAAGAACGAAAAATTTGTAAGTTAAATTGGGGATTTGAATCCCCCTTGGACTTAAAACTTGACTTATTTCTTCTTTTTTTTTGTAGTGTAGACAAAGAAGTTGGAAGTTGGCTTCTACAAGGATCTTCGAAGCACGCTCTCGTGGTGGGCAACAAGGAATTATTTGACCACTAGCCTCCCTCATCCTCGACATGTTTCTGGTGTGGAAAGAAAAGAAAAAAGATAGAAGAAAGTTAAAACCTAAGACGAAGAAGTTACCAAGATTTACCTTGAAGAAAGCTTCAATAAAACTTGCTTGCAAAAAATGATAAAATTGTAAGTTTAGGGTTTTCAAACCCCATTTTTTAAATAAGTTTCTCTTCCCATTTTTTGAAGGTTCAAATAACCAAGGACCATCAATAGTCAGATACAAACAGATATGATCCACCCATACACGTGGTAAATATAGCCTCACATCCTAGTGGTTGCTACATATTCAGCAAGTTGTATAAATACGAAGTGATGGCTCTAAGGAACGCCACTTTATAGCCATCCTTAGACCCAATAGGGGGGACTAGATTGTTATGTACTTATGATCACCAATCTGAAAGCTATATAAGGTTTGGGTTGCCTACTCGCGACCCGACTAAGGCCTACCAGATGGATATGTGCAAGCCTCACAATACGAAGTCAGCAAGGGGTGTTCGTAAGGGGAGCTCGTGGACTTAGCTCGTGGACTCAGCTCGCACACGTCAGGGGGTGCTAGCAAAAGGAGCTCGCGGTCTCAGCTCGCATATGCCCAATGAGTGTCCAGCAGGCAG
>CM025151.1:27467643-27488911 GCA_013467495.1 Gossypium gossypioides
CCAATCTTTGATCGTTACCTGGTTCAAAAAAGTCTGCCAGTCTACCATTGATCCTAACTACATACCTGATGGTGGAGACACAACACATCACTCTTTCAATCCACCCATTGCTAAAACCCAATCTGCCCATAATCCATTGCAAGAAACCCCCATTCTACTCTGTTGTATATTTTGCCCATGTCGAGCTTCAAATCATACTATTTATTTGGACCTCTTTTTTTTACTCTTGTAAGTAGTGCATGAGCTCTATAAAAGTGTAACATTATCATGAATCATATAGCTGGACACAAAAGCATATTGAGACATACTGATACAATGTGGAAAAATTCGCTTTTAAGTATATTAGCTAACATCTTCGAAACAATCTTATAAGTGACATTGTAAAGGGCAATAGGCCTAAAGTGCACTATTCTAGTATGATCATCAATCTTAGTGTTGGGGGTAAATCCGGTTAAGTAACAATCAAGTAAAATAATGAAGAAATTGAAAAGATTGAACACAAATATTTTACATGGAAAAACCCCTCCGAAGAGGATTAAAAACCACGAGTAAAGATAATTTCATTAAAATGGCAAAAACGAAGAGTATAAAAGATGAAGATAAAATTAAATCCCGAAACCCAAAATAATATCACTCAAAATGTGAACACAAAATTCTCTAAAAGCTTGTAAAAGCTAATACCTAAATGTGTAATGGGTTATCTTTCTAAAATGGAAAAAGGGTCTATTTATAGGCTAAATTTGTAGGTCAAATAATATTAAAGTAACCTACAATAATCAGAGTTTAAGTGAAAAACTAATATTAAAGTAACCTACATTAATCAGAGTTTAAGTTGGAAACTAAAAGCAGAATTTAACGAGAAGAAGAAAAGTAAAAAAATATGAGACATAACTCCACAAATCTCCAGCTTGACTTGTATTTCTATTAAGCCTTATTTTCCAAAGCCCACCACGGGCATATCTCAAACTATGCAGGATAGTAACTGAGTCGAAGTTGTGGTTAGAAGCTGGAAGTCTTCTAGTCTTTGACTTGTGCACTGCTAAATAAAAAACTGACCTGGGTCTGATTTCCACGAATGCAGTGCCCCATCTTTTGAAAACCTGCATCCAAAAGAAAAATTTTCTTATATGAAACGATCATACCTTGTTTCCTTCTATGACCAAGTTGTCTTCGCTTTAAACGAGTTAACTACGACTCCTTAACAAACGAGGGACGTCCTGTTTCATCGGTCACTATTGATCTTTCCAGAATAGAAAGACCGTCAATCTTTTTACCTTTCATCAAAATGAGAGCCCCATGGGAAACCTTAATGTCGCTTGACTTGATGTTAATTATACAACCCTTCGAGTCCAAAATTCCCAAGAAGATGAGATTTTTCTTTAAGTCAGGTACATGCTTGACTTTTGAAAGTGCCGTAATTGTCCTGTCGTGCATCCTGATCTGAACAGTACCAATATAGGTTACCTTACTGGGTGAACCAATCCCCATGGACACAACTCCACCTTCAACTGTACTATATGTGGAGAACCAGTCCCTGTTGGGACACATGTGGAAAAAAACACCTTGAATCTAGGATCCACTCGATGTAAGTTCGGAGCTTTCACTTATTGACACCAACAAGAAATCATTACCCTTGTCATTGGCCAAATTAGCATCAGCTAAATCTTCCTCATTGCTCTCAGCAGTCCTTTTATTTTGTAGTTTGTAACAAACTGCCTTGACGTGGCCTAACCTTTTACAATAACGACATCTCTTGTCTTACTTTCTTGATGCTATCAAAACTAAGGCTTACCTATCTAACTTGCTATCTAAACCAAACTCATTGTTGAGTTTGTCTTTGCTCAACAGATGACCCTTCACATTCTCAAATGAGAGGTTATCTTTGCCATAAATTAGGGTCTCCCTAGAAGACTTGTATGAAGGGTGTAAAGAGCACAATAATAGCATAGCCTAATCTTTATCATCAATCTGAACCTCAACATTCTTTAAATCATTCAAAAGAGTAATAAATTGACTAATGTGATCTCTAAGGTGCTCACTTTTGTCCATGTGAAACGTGTATAGATGTTGTTTTAACACCAATCGTTTAACCAAAGACTTTGTTGCGTAGAGGGTTTCTAACATTTTCCATAAGGTGAATCTCATTTTCTCTATCAAAACCTCCTGCAACACATTATTTGTTAGACGTAATTGAATCATGGATAGATCTTTTTTATCTAACTTATCCCATTCTAATTTATCCATGTCTGCAGGCTTCTTCTTTGTAAGGACCTTCCTAAGACCACTTTGAATTAGAATTGTTATCATCCGAACTTACCATAGATTGAAAATTTTAATGCCATCGAACTTATCATTATCAAACCTTATTCCTGCCATCTTTGAACGGGTTGATTGTGAAAATCGAACTAGCTCTTGATACCAGTTTATTAAGGGATAAATTCGGTTAAGCAACTAGTAAGTAAAATAACGAAGAAATTGAAAAGATCGAACACAAATATTTTACATGAAAAACCCCTCCGAAGAGAATGAAAAACCACGGGCAAAGATAATTTCACTAAAACGACAAAAATGAATGGTACAAAAGATAGAGATAAAACTAAACCCCGAAACTCGAAGTAAGAACCCTCAAGTAAACACAAAATTCTCTGAAAGCTTATAAAAGCTAATACCTAAATGTGTAATTGGTTATCTTTATAGGGTGAAAAAAGGGCCTATTTATAGGCTAAATTTGTAGGTCAAATAATATTAAAATAACCTACACTAATTAGAGTTTAAGTGGAAAACTAATATTAAAGTAACCTACACTAATCAGAGTTTAAGTGGGGAACTAAAAATATAATTTAATTGGGAGAGGAAAAGTAGAAAAATATGAGGCATAACTCCACACTTAGGAATAAGAACAATGACAGTTTCATTAAAGAGCACAATATCAATAGCATCATTCAAAAAATCAAGGCATAACTAAATTAATTCATTGCCAACTACACCTTAGAATCTCTTATAAAACATATCAGGAAGATTATCAATCCTAAGAGCTTTATTGGAATCCATTTACTTAAAGGCTTGGTGCACATCTTGGGCAATAAAGTCGACCATCAACATTTAGTTTCGTTAGAAAAATGTTATTGGTTGCATAATGGTAATTTAAAATTTTTCATGCATTTAGGATCAACTTAGATAGTTAAGAATAATAGAGCATCAATAATATAGTACCTGGTTGTGGTTTGATCCACCTTGACAAGTTGGTGAAATTGATTTGCAGTTTAATTTAAATGCCCTGCAGGGAACTATACCCCTTTTATGGAAAAGGCTATATCTCAAGCGACAAACCTTAAAATAATGTGATTTAAAAACTATTTTGAAGAGGATTCAAAGATTTACAATCTGGGCATAAGAGTCGCCCAAGAAGGTGGTGGATCTGGTGCCTTAGTTAGACTAGAAGACTGTTTTTTCTATTAAATAAATATTATTTGTGTTTTGCTAATTCAACCAGGATTCTCCTATCTCTCATTATAAATAGATGGCACTGATCGAGCTATTACACAAGTTTCATACAAGTTTGAGATATTGTTATTCATACAAGTTTGGGAATCACAATTTACTAGTTTTTATTGAGAGTGAATTACTTTGCTATCGAAAGTAATAAATTGTTCCTAGCTCTGTGTTTGGTTCGTGATTGTTCGAACCCACACTCGAAGCAATTTATGGTACGAGAATAACAGAGAAGGCCATTTAATTGAACGCGGAGAATGTTTAGGATCTATTTTGCTTAAAGCACAAGTATTTTTTGGGAAAAAAATATTGTTATAAATATCACAAACCGACTCAATTTTCAAAATTAAGTTTTCGTTGTGACAAAATCATTTTTAAACCAAATTTTTCCAAGAGAAGGTTGTCAGAAAGACTTGAAAAGTCAAGTCGAAGTTACCCCTATGAAATCTAATGATCAATCTCATACTTCTCATAGAAAACTGCACTAATTTATAAAAACAACCATATCTCGAGCTATAAACCTCGAATCTAGGTTATTCAAAAATCGTTTCAAATAGAACTCAAAGATCTACAATTTGGAAACAAGAATCACTATAATAGCTATATTTTTAGTGGTACTGAGAAATCGAGCTTTTAATTATTAAATATTAATATTTATGAGAATGTTATATTAGCAAATTAAAGTTTGGTCTGAAAATTGTGTTGCATTAGTAGTTAATTAAGGTCTAGGGACTGAATTGTAAAAGTTCAATCACTATAGGTTTTTAATTGGCCAAAGACTTAGGGAATTAATGAAATTTTGGTATAAATAGAAAGTAGAATGTCCCTATTAAATGTATGTGAAGTCAGATTTTAAATCGATACTAAAAATTAAAAGTTATGGCTATTTCGAGTTTAGGGACTATATTAAAGAAAATGTAAAACTTTAAGGGTATCAAAAAATTAGATTACATAGGTTCATTCATGTCATGACATAATATGAAAATTTTTGGTATTAATGGATTGTATAAAATAATTGTTTAGATCAAGAATCGGATCAAAGTGAAGATAATAAAGGAAAAGCTAAAATTATTTATTAGTCCCTGAAGAATCGATTTGCTTAGTATTTTGATAAGGTAAGTTCATATGGTATTGATTTACTTAGGTTTTTATGTATTTGATTTGTATATATATGTTTGGTTGTGAATTGGTATGAAAGGTAAGAATTGAACTAAATTGAAAAGTGATGTTTATATGTTTAATAGATGCTTGTGTGAACTTAGTACAGGTTAGAATACGTTTGATACGCCAATAGGGTCTTATGCATGCTTGTACTAGATTGATTACAGATGTTACCAAGGTCCATAATTTGTTGCGAATTCTCAAATATATGTGAGACGAGTTTAGCTCGAACGAGAAACCTGATATGTCATTATAAAGGTTTAGCCAAGACGGGTAACCTAATATATATAAATTTAGCTTGGAAGAGCAACTAGTGTGGTGTAGATACTTGTGTCTCTGAGTCCTTTACTAGGGTTCATCAGGTGAAATAGATTATATGAAATAAGAAATTGAAATGGGATGAAATGAAGTTGATGTTCAGATGGAAAAATATTGGATGAATTGAATATGAAAAATGGATTAGAGTAATGCCTTTGACATGTATGTGATTTTATTACTCTTTGATTGAATGAGTTTTTGAGATTAGTTATCTAAATTGACATGAATTGACATGTTAAGAAATTGTGGTATCATATGGTTTTGATTATAAGTTAATGCTCACCTTGTTGATGTTTTGATTTGCCATGTTTAGCCAAACTATGCCAGGTTAAGGTAGCTTGTAGCATCCAGATAAAAGGATAAGGTATGTCTTGTACTATACATACGAACTTAATAAGCATCCTATATGCTTACCTTGTTTGTTTTCCCTTTTCCTTATAGATTGTCACCTTGCAGAGCTGGTCAAGCTAGATCATCTCAAAGCTCACACTATCACCAAGTTAGTAGTTATCTAATCATTTTGAGTCTAAGGTTGTGGCATGTATATAAGTGTCTTGGTGTAATCTTTAATGTATAAAAGTCTTGATGAGTTGAAAATTATGATGACTATGGTATATGATGATTTTGAATGTTGGTCATGGCATGTGATTTAGTTCATGCATAACAATTTCGGGAGTTAAAGATGCACATCGGGTTAAAATTGTTGCCCATGTCACTACACCAAAACATCGATGTTGCAACACCGAAGACAGAAGCAAAAAATAAGTCCTGGAACGAAACTGCCTGCTGTGTCATGACACGCCTCCTTTTGTGATGTGACACCGACGTATGTTGTAACATGGTTTCGTCACAGCCAAAAATCCCTGTGTGTGCCGATTGAGATTTTTAGGGGCAATTAGGGGTCTTTTTACAACTTGAAATCCTAATTGCCATTATAAACAAAGGGGAACTTTAGTCTTTTGATTTTTGTTCTATATAAACAACATTATAACCAGATTAAGTGGGAGCCACCACAGATTACACAGTTTAGATTTGAGATTTTATTTACTGTTCGTTTTTACTTGAGTTTCTTTTATGTTTGTGTAATCGGAAGATCCTATTCTGAAGTGAGACTTTCAGGAACTGAGATTGTTTTGAAGCTATGCTTTTGCATTGATTAATCCATAAGCTTTCTCCAATTTTTCTTCTATTGTATTATTAATATCTATTTCTTTAACTTGGTTAATTGATTATTTGTGTAAATATTAGAATAAGTTTATGCTTTATACAAGATCTCATATGTTTCAACTATTTAACCAAATTAATTGATTAAGTAATTAATAGCCTAAAATTGGGTATCTATTTAAGAGTACTTAGTATACTAGGAAGTGACGACCCTAGTAGAAGATCTAGAAATGTGAGACTGAGAGGGTATCCGTGTGCTTAGGTGAGACCGAGAGGCTATCTTAGGTGGTCATCCTTAGTGAAAATGAGACCGAAAGGGTATTCGTAGCTAAGGGTGGCAAGTTCTTAATTAAGGGTAATTATTGACTTAATTAATAACTAGGCAACGCGATTGATTTTAGGCTAAGTAGCTCACGTAGTTGAAACAAGGAATAGGAAAATTTTAAGTAACTTAACCTAAGGTTAGATTTAGTGTTAGTTTACTTTAATTAGTTTAATCATCTTAACTTGGATTTGACACTACTAATTTGTAACTCAATTAGATTAATAATTATTTACTGTAATTGATTTAATAGTAGTTTTCTCCAATCTGCAATTTCTTGGGTACGATCCTTAGAATACTTACCAAGTGTTCTGTTGTAACACATCTATATTACAATTTGACTTGTACGCTTGCAGAAATCGCACTTAATTCTTATCTTTATATTTTTTCACGATTTTACACTCTCGACGTTTGTACGTCAAGAGGCGGTTAATGACCACCCTCTTGTTGGATCTGGTGCCCTGAGTGTAGCATATTCATTTTTAAACTTATAATTTTTTCGAACATATTGGTTGATAAAAGAATTCATGGATTACATTAATATACTTAGTATAATTGTCCCCATGTGGTTTTTGCATGCAAAGCAAAATAGAAGCAAATATTGGCTCATTGGTTGTCTAATGTTTAAACTAATACTAAGCTATATTACGTAGACAGATCGTAACACGAAAAGATAGCTTATATTAGTAGATGAACCTAAATATGACTTTAGCCTAATAAAAAAAGAGCAAACTGATTGAAAGACTAATATACCGTTTATCAAGTCCAATTGGAGAGATGCTTTGTCTTAGGCATCGGAGTGGATGACTCCCAGAAGATAGAGACATAGATTTGATTGACTAGACTGATAGTACATCAGAGTGGACCCAAGAAGAATAGATCTTGGATCCGTTTATGTATTTATTCACTTGTGACGTTCATAGTGTGACACACCTAAATCCTGAGTGGGTGACAGACTATATATGCATGACTCGTATACTTTGATGTAAGTAAAAGCTTGAGTTCAAATAGATAAGGAACTGAAAGCTACTGCATTGGGTATATGACTTCTGCAGTATTTAGCGTCATTCACAACAGTGGAATTCATATCCCAAAATATGGGTAAATGATATCCTCTCATTGGCATTACATAGTTGATGAAAAGTAAACATGACCATGGGTTGTTCGTCTTTGAGATAAATGACTTGATTACTATTTGATAGTAATTGACTTTTCATGAAGGAAGATGTAATGGTTACCATGAGATAAAATAGAACCGTTTTGAGAAAATGAATATTATCCTAAAGATATTAAAGATATTCTGAGGGTAACACACTTATGACAAGGTCATTAGACGAGCACTGATCGAGCTACTTTTGTAATGGTATGCTGTTGGAGAGAGCTCAGTCACGATACTATAGGCTAAAATTTGGAACTTAATTATAAATAATTTGAGCCTTAATTGGGTATGACCAATTGGTCCCTCCACTAGCTCGTTGAAATAAAAAATGAATTGCATGTTGAATCAAATGAACAGAAATGGATAGAAATGGTGAAAGTGGAGAAATGAGAAACATTTGGAAATGAATATGGTTTTCTCCAAAATGAAAATGACCTAGAAATGAATTTATGGTTTCGAATGAAGTTTGAAAATGGAAATAAATCATTTGGTCATAGTGAACCCATTGAATGTTGAAATAGTAAATATATTTTCTCATAAATTCTTTTATAGTAAAGTTGTCATTATTTTAACGGAATTAGAATTGGGTTGAAAAGGTTATTTAATTGGAAAATTAATTGAGATGTGTATTTTGGGAATTGGAAAAACAAATATCGGGTTGGATCTAATTATAAAGTACTGAGTTAAAATTTAATGAAGTACTTGTAATTGGACTCGATATGGGAGAGGCCCAAAAGCCCCTCATGTTCAAGGGAGGGATGGCAAACTCTACTATTATTAACTAGGGTTGTCGCCCCCTATACTTCTAGTTAGACTAGGAGTTTGTTTTTCTATTTGAAATAGACTTCTACAATTTAACAAGGGTTTTACTTCTTTTCGCTATAAATAAATGGCACCGGTAGGGCTAAATACACAACTTTAAGATATTGTTACGTTGCCCAAAAATAGTGAGAGTTTATTCTCTAAGTATTAATTTTATTTTTTGGGAATAACAATTCTGTTGGTTTCTGTGTTTATTTTTTGGGAATAACAAAGAAGTGACTTTCGTTTTCACACTAAAAGTAAATAAAACTATTTTTGGTTCTGTGTTTATTTCAAATTGTTTAAGCCCACACTCGAAGCAGTTCGTGGTATGAGAATAGCAGAGAATACCACTTGGTTGAAAGGCAAGAACGATAAGGATCTGTTTAGCCGAAAACACAAGTGCGATTTTGGTAAAAGGTTGTTGCTATAAATATCACAATCTGATTCGTTTTTCAAAATTTTTATTTTCTACTGCGTAAGAAAATCATTTTTGAACTAGATTTTTCCAACACCTCCCTAATCACAACTCCAACCAATAGTAAGTGATGTCGTGGCATCAAACAGTATGAAGTCATGATTATTTTGGTGACGTCTGATGTGGGAGTGATGAAGTCGCGACGTCACTCGCTCCTAAATTTTTAAAACTTTTCAGTTTGGTCCTATTTCATTCTCAAGTTAACAAAAAGCTTTCGTAAGCTCGTATAAGACCCAGAAAAGATTGTTTAACATAAATTGAATGTGATTGAAGCTTAATTGTACATGTTGAATGATTAAATGCTACATAATTATCTACTGTTGTTCTGATAATGAATGTAGCATCCTGTAGCTTGGACCCGACGATTGGGTCGGGCAAAAGGTGTTATATTTAGTGGTATCAAAGCTCGGTTTAGTTGATCCTACGACTGAAACGTAGTGCATGTAACTCTAGAAGTACATGCCATAATGGCCTGTGATAGTATGATGCTTTTCGATTTGAATTTACCTTATTTTTCCAATATAGATAAACCATTTCGACCGAATCTAATCAAGCCGTATTCAATGAGGTTGAAAATAATACCCCCGCTTCCAATTAGAGAGCTGCCTAAAGATTGCCCGTTCCACAAGGGCTAAGGAATGAGTCAAGAGATGCCTTTTTCCAAATGATGAAATAGTGGTTCATGCAATATATGGGAGCTACCCCTTCAGCTCCTAAGTAACAAATACCCCTCCTCCCCAGTAATGCCTCCAATGGCACCCCTTGTCCTCAAGGTCCTAACCCAATACATGTAAGTCGCCCTGCAATTGATAAAATCTGCAAATGTAGGGAGGAGGAGTTTAAAGGTATGAAAGATGATGATCTCGCGAAAGCTGAGTATTGGTTAAAAACACATTGAGAGTCATCGAAGAACTAATGTGTACCTGCTAGCTCGAAAAGATCAACTCAAGAACACCAATAGGGAAGTTGAATAGGCCTTTGTGATGTTGTAGTGGAAACAATAAAAATTGTATAAGAACACAATGATTTATAGTGGTTTAGCCCCAATTGCCTACTCCATTACCTTAGCTTACCACAACTAAGGATTTTCCCAAATTCACTAATTTGGCATCCTTTGAGGACAAGGTTTAACCTTACAATCTCTCCTAAGATTTATGCCTAAAAATCTTAAGATACAACTCCCTTAAAGTTTCTACCCAAACCTTAAGAATTAACCTTCTCTCAAAGAGAAACAAATAAGAAAACAAAGAAACAATCTTTACAAGATTAGGCTGTTTGCCAATTAAGCACAAATACAAAGAACACTTGAGCTAAATGAATACAATGAAAGCTCACAAGTGTTTACAAGAAAAGGTATGAAAGAATTAAGCTCTAAGTTGTTTTGATTGATCTTTAAGCTTGAAAGTGCTTTCTTATTGTTGTAGGTCTTTGAAAATGTTATTTATACCCCCTAATTGATTTCCAACTGTTGTGGTTGTTGTAGAAGTGAATATAGCTATTGGGGATAAAATATCAGGTCATTAAATTTACCTACAGTAACGAGTATCGGTACCTACTAGAAGGGTATCGATAATTTTTTATAATTAATACTGATTTCAGTGACCGTTGGAGCAGGAATATTGATACCTAAGGGATTTATCAATAATTTTTAGAAAAGTATCGATACGAGATTGATACCATCAGAGGTTACAAATTCAAGAATGTCAATTTGGTATCGATTAACAGTGAAGGTATTAGTATCTTGTAGAATATCGATACTTAGACAACAAGTATTGATAGTTTTTGTCCTAGAGCAATTATAACTTGTTTGAAAATGATTAAAACATATTTGAAAATGTTTGACTCAATTAAAACCATTTCAACTTAATTATATGAAATTTCTTAACTTTACTTTTATTCAAAAAAACTTTAATTTGTTATATCAAAACATATTATCCAGTAAAGCTTAGTTTAACAGTACCTCAGAAGATTACTTGAGGTGCTCGGTATCTTTGCTTAAAGAATAAGCATATTAGTGGTGGATAACTCTGACATCTGTAAACCCGAGATATTGGGTAAATTGGGGATTCTTCCAAACTGAGTTTAAAAAGAATATGTCAACCGGTTATACCTGGAAAAGAAGGAAAGAGACTTCATGGAACTGAGATAGGGAGACATATTAGTAGCTGAATATGAGTTTTAGTTTATTCACCTTAGTAAGTATTCCAGAGATCTCGTAACTACTAAAGTAGAAATGTGTACTCGTTTCAAATAGGGATTGAATGAAGACATTCATACACTTGTGTGGGAATTAGAATTGAAAGAGTTTGCTTTTCTGTCTGAGCGGGCCTAGAAAATGGAAGATATGAGAAATGAAAAGAAACAAGCTAAGTCTAAAAGCAGAGATATCGAAAAAAGTAGTATGACCTGATCTTTTCCAACACCTCCATCCAAAAAGACGAGAAACTTTCAAATTCATTCTTCCACTCCTACAAGAATTGCGAGAAGATAAATTTCAAGATAGAGTTATCAGCGTGTTGGATCTAGTGCTCGGAGTGTAGTATGTTCGTTTGTAAACTTGCAATTCTTTTTCGAATAAATTGATTAATAAAACAAGTTCATTAATTACTTTAATATACTTTGTGTGATTGTCCTGAAATGGTTTTTGCACGCAAAGCAAAATCGAAACAAATTTTGCTAAGTGATATTACATGGTCAGATCATAATACAGAAAGAGAACTTATATTAGTAGATGAACCTAAATATGCCCTTAGTCTAATTAGAAATGAGCAAACCAATTGAAAGACTAATATGCCATCTATCAAGTCCAATTTGGTAGATACTTTGTCTTTGGCATCGGAGTGGGTAACTCCCAAAAGATAGAGACATAAATGTGACTGACTGGATTGACACTACATCAGACTGGACCCAAGAAGAATAGATCCTGAATCTGTTTATGGATTTATTCACTTGTGATGTTCATATTCTGGCATACCTAAATCTTGAATGGATAACAGCCTATGTCTACGTTACTCATACAATTTGATGTAAGTAAAAACTTAAGTTCGAATTGATAAGGAACTGAAAGCTGGTGCATAGGGCATACGACTTTTGCAGCATGTAGTGTCATTCAGAATAGTGGGTTTCATAGCCCAAAACATGGGTAAATGATATCCTTTCATTGGCATTATATGGTTGATGAAAAGTAAACGTAGCCACGGGTGGTCCGTCTTTGTGATGGATGACTTGATCACTATATGATAGTGGTTGAGTTTTCATGAAATAGGATCTAATGGTTACTATGAGATAAAATAAGATCATGATGGGAGAATGAATATTATCCCTAAGAGAACAAGAATAGCCTATTAGGGTAACAGACTTATAGCAAGGTCATTGGATGAGCATTGAGTAGTTGCTTTCATAATGGTATGCTGTTGGAGAGAGCTTAGTCATAATACTATAGTGGAATAAATTCGTGACTAAATGAGTTTATAATTAATAGGCAAAAAGCTGGAACTTAATTATAAATCATTTAAGCCTCAATTGCATATGTCCAATTAGTCCCTCCGCTAGCTCATTGAAACTAGAATTGAATTGTGTGTTTGAATCAAAATGAATGGAATGAATAGAAAAAAAGAAATGGAAAACATTCAGAAATGATTATAAATTTCTCTAAAATGGAGAAATGAAATCATTTGAAAATGAATGTGGTTTTCTCAAAATGGAAATGGAATTGAAAATGAGAAATGATTCATTTGCAAATGTACATGGGTTACTCAAAAGTGATTGGAAGAATGAGTTTATGTTTTTGAGCTATTTCAAAGCCCAAAAATGAAAATAAACTATTATGTCATAATGAACAAGTTGAATTGTGAAGTATTAAATATATTTTCTCAAAAATTTTGCTGTGGGTAAAATTGTCAAAATTTTAATAGGGTTAAAATTGGGATGAAAAAATTATTTAAATTTAAAATATTAAAGTTTATTTTGAGAAATAGAAAAAGAGAATCAGTTGGATCAAATTACAAAGTACTGGGTCAAAAAGTTCGAGAAGTACTTGTAATTGGATCCAATGTGAAAGAGGCCCAAAATCCCCTCATGGAACATGTAAGGGCGAAAACCCTAGTTGGAATACTAAGGGATGTCATCCACCCTACTCATACTTTAAGTAGGAAGTTATTTTTTATTTGAAATAAATCTCTCTAATTCAACAAGGGTTCTACCTTCTCTCTTGATAAATAGATGACACTGGTAAGATTATAAGATAGAACTTTAAGATATTGTTACTCTACTGAAAAATAGAGAGAATTTATTCTCAACTATTAAATATATTTTTTCGAAATAACATTTCTATCGGTTTCTATTTTGAATAAGGAATTTTCCTTTTCATCAAAAAAAAAAGAAAACTTTTTCTAGTTCTGTGTTTTGATTTAATTGGTTCAAACCCACACTCGAAGTAGTTCGTAGTATGAGAATAGCGGAGAAGGTCATTTGGTTGAAAGATGGAAAATGTCAAGGATCCGCATATTCAAAAACACATGTATGATTTTTGTTTAGGGTTTATTGTTATAAATATCACAAACCGAGTTAGTTTTCAAAATTTTAATATTCCGTTGTGCAAGAAAGTCATTTTCAAACTGAATTTTTTCCAACACAGCAGTATCAAGCTACGTTAGTAGCTAGTATGGGGAGTGTTAGGAATGTGAGTAAACAAATTTGTGAGCACTATTGTAAAATAATTTCTGAGAGTGTAGTCTGAAAAAGGGAGCCTGTTTTAAATGTGGTTCCACTGATCATTTCATGAAAAACTATTCGAGGAAAGCTGAGACTGGTATAGATCAAGCTTCAAAGCCAGTGTCAACTCCATAGAGGGGTAGAAGACCAAAAATTGGTGATAGTCTGGTATCAATCGAGGTGGAACAAGAGATACATCAGTGAGATCTGAGGCTCGAGTGCCTACTAGTAGTTTCTCCTTATTTGATATATCTATGAATGCATTGATTGAACCTAGATGAAATCATTTATGCATTTGTAGCTCATTAGTAGCGGAAAGAAACATACCTATAGAAATGACAAATTTGATGTTCGGATAACTAAACCTTTAGGCCAAAGTGTAATTGTCAATAAAATTTGTAATAACTGTCCACTAAAGTTCTAGGGTCGAGAGTGTCTAGTTAATCTGATGTTGTTTCCATTTGATAAATTTGATATAATACTCGATATGGATTAGTTAACTCTTCACAATGTTGTGGTCAACTGTAAACAAAAGAGAATATTGCTGCAAAGTGTGGATGGTGAAATAATAAATGTAGAGGCTGACAGACAGGTTTAAATGTTCAACTAACATAATATTGACAATCTTAGCTCGAGAATTGATTAGAAATGGGTGTGAAGTGTATCTAGCCTATATTTTGGATACTAGATTTTTGAAATCCAAAATAGATCAAGTTCCAAAAATTTAAGAATTTATAGACTTATTTCCTAAAGATTTTTCAGGTATACTGCCTGAGAGAGAAGTTGAATTTGCTATTGAAGTAGCACTCAATACTACATTGATTTCTATCGCACCATGTAGAATGGATCCGACTGAATTGAAATATAAATTGAGAGAACTTTTAGATCAGGAATTTATCAAACCGAGTGTGTCACTATAGGGAGCTTCAATGTTATTTGTGAAAAAGAAAGACGAAACCCTAATATTGTGTATCGACTACCGCTAGTTGAATAAAGTAACCATAAATAACAAGTATCCATGTCCCCGATTTAATGATCTGTTTGATCAACTGAAATGAGCAACCTTGTTTTCTAAGATTGATCTTCGGTCGAGATATTATCAACTTAGAGTCAAAGAGTCAAATGTGCCAAAAAGCAACTTTTCGAACTTGATACAGACATTATAAGTTTTTGGTAATGCCATTTGGGCTTACTAATACCCTTGCTGCTTTATGGATTTGATGAACAAAATCTTTCAGTTGTATCTAACCGATTCGTCGTCGTGTTTATAGATGATATCTTGATTTATTCGAAGAATAAAAATGATCATGATCAACATCTGAGGGTTGTGTTACAAAATTTGAGGGAAAAGCAATTATATGCTAAGTTTAGCAAATATGAATTCTACTTGCGAGGTGAGATTTCTAGGCCACGTGATATCAGCTCGATGTATTCGAGTTGATTTGAGTAAAATCTCAGCTATCATTAATTGAAAAACTCCAAATAATGTGACCAAAGTAAGAAGTTTTTTGGGATTGGCAGGATACTATTGAAAATTCGTAGAAAGATTCTCGATGATAGTCCTTCCGTTAACAAAATTGCTATAGAAGAATGTTTGTTTTGTTTGGTCAAAAAACTGTCAGCAGAATTTTTAAAAGTTGAAAACAATGTTAACTAAAACTCAAGTTCTATCCTAGCCTGAATCCTAAAAAAAATTGTTGTGTTTAGCGATGTGTCACTCAACGATTTAGGCTATGTACTGATGCAAGAAGGGAGAGTAATTGCTTATTCTTCTCGACAACTTAAGTCGTATGAAAAGAATTATCCTACTTACAATTTGGATCTTGCAACCGTAGTTTTCGCTCTAAAGATATAAAGATACTATTTGTATGGGGAAAAATGTCACATTTTCACTTATCATAAATGTCTACAGTACTTGTTGATACAAAAAGAATTGAATTTGAGACAATTCAGGTGGCTTGAGTTGCTTAAAGACTATGATTTCATCATTGACTATCATCCGAGAAAAGCCAATGTTGTAAAAGCGATGAATACCTGCTTGAATTTGGAGCGAGATGACTCTATTTTAGTTGAGTTGGGAGATAAACTTGTATTTCTTCATAGGATTTGGGAATTGCAAAAAGATGACACTAAGTTGCAAGTGAAACGAAAACATGTTGAAAGCAACCAAACTAATGAGTTCAGTTTAGGTGATAATGTGTACCAAAAGATTCAGAATGAAGCAAGACATTCTGCACGAAGGCCACAATAGTACTTATACGATGCATCCAGGTGACAATAAGATGTATAATTACTTGAAATCGTTGTACTGGTGGCCGGGAATAAAAAAGGAGATCATTGAATACGTAGAAAAATGTTTGGTATGTCACCAAGTTAAAGCAGAACATTAGGTCCCATCAGGATTATTGCAACCTATAATGATTCTTGAATGGGAATAGGAGTGAGTCACTATGGACTATGTATTGGGATTGTCATTAACGCCGAAAAAGAAAGATGCACTCAAGATGAAAAAATTGACTCACTTTATTCCTATGAGAATAAATTATTCACTCAAGAAATTGGCTGAAATTTATATTTATGATATTATAAGATTGCAGGGAGTGTCTTTATCTATCATTTTAGATTGAGATATGAGATTTGAGATTTACGGCTATATTTTGGGGTAAACTACATAGAGCTTTGAGCACTAAATTAAATTTCAATACGACATTTCACCCTCAGACTGACAATCAGAGTGAGTAATTCAAATACTCAAGGTTATGCTACGTTGTTGTGTGATTGAATTTGAAGGCAACTGGGAAAGATTCTTACCCTTAGCTAAGTTTGCTTACAACAATAACTATCAGTCGAGCATCAAAATGAAACCTTATGATGATTTATATGGTTGTAATTTTTGAACTCCGCTATGTTGGTTAGAGTTGAATGAAACAAAGTTAGCAAGAACTGATTTGACGTGAGGGATAAAAGAGAAAGTCAAATTTATTCGAGATTATTTTAAATTTGCTTTCGACCAACAAAAGTCCTATGCTGATTTGGAAAGAAAAGACATTAAATTCGAGATTGGGGATAAAATCTTTCTGAAAGTTTCACCTTGGAAAAAGGTTCTACATTTCAACAGAAAAGGGGAGCTCAATTTGAGGTTTATTGGGCCATATGAATTTTTCGAGAGAATTGGGCTTGTAGCTTATCGACTAGCTCTACCTTTAGAACTGAATAGGATTAAAAAAAATTCATGTATCGATGCTATGAAGATATAGATCTGATCCCTCTCATGTGTTAACTCTAGACGAAATCGAATGGTAGCTGAGAAATAAAAGCTTGCCATTAGTAAAAGTAATGCGATGATGTCATGGTACAGAAGAGGCTACTTAGGAGTCGGTGGAAACTATGAAATCTCAATACCTTCATCTTTTCCTAGGTAAATTTTGAGGACGAAATTTTTTTACGGGGAGAGTTGTAATAGTCTGATTTTCAGTGGTACTGAGAAATACAATTTTGGTGTAAATTAAGCTCGTAATTATTAAATATTAATATTTATGAGGATTTTATATTATCAAATTAAAGTTTGATTCGATAATTGTGTCAAATTAGTTGTTAATTAAGGTCCAGGACTAAATTATAAAAGTCTAATTGTAATAGGTTTTTAATTGGCCAAAGACTTAGGGACTTAAATAGCAATAGCCAAAGGTCCAAAATGGTAAATAAACCATTTTAATTTATAAGATAGTGGATGATGATGTTGTCTTCCATTAATAATGTTAATGGTAATTAGAATAAATTAATTAAATATTTAGTTAATTAACTAAGGTTAATTAAGATTTAATTAATGTATAAAAGCAAAAATTAATGGAAAAAAGGTCATCTTCTTCATTCTTTGTTTCCTTATTGCCATCCATGGAAAGAAAAACTTGAGGGATTCTAAAACTTTTGGCCATCAATTGGTAAGCTCAATTAAGTCATTTTCTTGTAATTTTTATGTTTTTAAGGTCATGGGAGCTTGATTTCTTGAATAATTAGGATTGAAATTGTTAGATTTTAAGTTTGGATGGTGAAAAGGACTAGATTACAACTTTTAATTGTCAGTTTTGTACATAGAGATTGAATTGAATAAAATGTGATTTTTTTGTGAAATTTTGGTATAAATAGAAAGTAAGGGTCCCTACTGAATATATGTGAAGTCGGATTTTAAACCAAGACTAAAATTGAAAGTTATGGCTATTTTGAATTCAGAGACTAAATTGAATAAAATGTAAAACTTTAGGGATCGAAAAATAAGATTATATAGGTTTATTTGTGTCATGGCATAATATGAAAATGTTTGGTATTGATGGATTGTATAAGTTAATTGTTTAGATTAAGAACTAGATCAAAGCGTAAATAATCGAGGAAAAACTAAAATTGTTGATTAATCCCTAAAGAATCAACTTGTTTAGTATTTTGATCAAGTAAGTTCATATGGTATTGATTTACTTAGGTTGTTATGTATTTGATTTGTATATATATGTTCTATTTGAATTGGTATCAAAGGTGAGAAATAGATTAAATTGAAAAGTAACGTTTATATGTGTAATAGATGTCTGTGTGAACTTAGTAAATGTTAAGATATGATTGACACGCTAATAGGGTCTTGTGTGCACTTGTACGATATTGATTATAGATGTTACCGATGTCCAACATTTGTTACGGGTTCTCAAATATATGTGACATAGGTTTAGCTCGGATAAGCAACCTAATGTGTCGTTATAAAGGTTTAGCTTGGATGGGTGACATGATATGTATAAATTTAGCTCAGACGAGCAACTAGTGTGGTGTAGATACCTATGTATTTGAGTTCGTTTACTAGGGTTTATTGGGTAAAATAGTTTATATGAAATGAGAAATTGAAATGGGATGAAATGAACTTGATGTTCAAATGGAAAAATATTGAATGAATTGAATATGAAAAATGGTTTAGAGTAATTCCTTTCACATGTATGTGATTGTATTACCCATTGATTGTACGAGTTTTTGAGATTAGTTATCTAAAGTGACATGAATTGGCATGTTAAGTAATTGTGGTATCATATGGTTTTGATTATAAGTTAATTTTCACCTTGTGGATGTTTTGATTTGCCATGTCTAGCCAAACTATGCCAACTTAAGGTAGCTTGTAGTATCTAGATAAAAAGATAAAGTATGTCTTGTACTATACATAGGAAAATACTAAGCCTCCTATATGCTTACCTTGTTTGTTTTCCCTTTTCCTTATAGATCGTCACCTTACAGAACTCGTTAAACTAGATCGTTTCAAAGCTCACACTATGACCGAATCGGTAGTTATATGATTATTTTGAGTCTACGGTTGTGGCATATAAATAAGTGTCTTGGTGTCATAATGTATAAAAATCTTAATAATTTGAAAACTGTGACGACTATAGTATATAATGATTTTGAATGTTGGCCATGGCATAATTTGGCAATGTTTGATGCTTTTGGGAAGGAGAGATATGAATCTATTTAAACTTGGTATGTTATTGTTGGTAGGATGAGATAAGTAAAAATGGCTAAGTTGATGCCTAGTTAAAAATGGTAAGTTTGATTGTCTTTCGTGAAATATGTGTTGGTGTATGGTTGATTTGGTTCACTTTAAGGTAATGAGAAGTATGTATTAATATTTTTTGTTAAGCTTTAGTGTGGTTTGGCATAGGTTCATTTGGCATTTGATTGAATATATTGAAATGAATAGTTTCTTTTTTATAATAAGTTGGATTCAATCTGAATTGTTTTTTATTAGAAATGACTAAATGACTTATTTTGGTATGAAATGTTATGAGTTTGGAATGTTTTAGGTGAACATTGTAACACCCCAAAATTGGGCCTAGAAGTTTCGAGGGTATTTAAGAATTTTAGCCTATGTGCTCGAACTTTCGTAAGTTTGGTAACCGATAATGTTTTCGACAAAAGGATATTAGGATATTAAACCAATTTTTGAAAGCGAGTTTTAAATGTCTTTAATTTTGAAAATAGGAATGATTTGTAAAAGAGTCAAAACTGAGAGATTTTATGAAGCAATTTGCCCAAAATTTTAAAATTGAACCTAATGAACCCCCATTCCCAGTTTTATTTTACAATAGTATTTCCTCTTTGCTAGTTGTGTCATCCCTTGATCTTATCTTGTTCTTCCAATTGCTTTTGCTTTCCAATTCCTAAACCCTCTTGATTTTCAACATCCATGGTACTATAAATCTCCATTAAAACCAAGAAAACACCCAAAAACTTCATTAATTTCATCATATTCTTCAAGAGTGGATTTGCCGGAATTTCCTCAAAGTTCATTTTTCTTGCATTCAAGGTAACCAATCATCTTCCTATTAGTTTTAAATGTTATATAGACTTTTAAATTGATTTTTTAGCCATTAAAACGCATGTTTTGGATAAAAGCCGAAATTTTGGTCATTAATGGTGGATTTCGGGTTTGTGGATTAAAACTTGGTTTTAAAGTGTTTTTCAAAATTTTTTAACTTAATTAGAAGGTTTCTAAAGTTACTTTGAAGTTTCATTAAGGAATTCTCGAGTTTTAATGAATTTTTGTCATAATGGCCAGAATTTGTCAAAAAATATCAATACCTTAAAACATGTAGTTTTGTGTAGTTTAAAGGTTGAGAATTAGATGCAGATGAATATGTAGATAAATAGAATTTGTTTCGTGCGAAAATATTAAGTGTAGGCTGAGATATTTGAATTTAAAGCTTCCTCTATTGAAGGTTTCGGTTAATAGTGAGCGTAGCTTAGGCTATTGTTTTTTATTGTATAAGGTGAGTGAATGAATTATTGTTAATTGTGTCTTTTTGTGGTTTGTCTTGTTGAAGTGTCGAAGTCAATAGGGACTTCAACGAGTAGAGACAAATGCAAAGAAAAGCTTGCCTAAGCTTTTGGCTCTTTGACGAAAGCATATTTCGGGTACGTGTTTTGAAACTGCTGCTTGTAGATGATTCATTGTGTAATTTGGAATTTAAAGGTAGCCAAATCCCCTACTCTAAATTTCGAGTGTAAGTGTTCTCACGCCCATAACTAAATGTGTAACACCCCAAACCCAGCCTAGACATTATGGCCGTATATAGCAATATCACACGATAGTGTTTTTGAAACCTCATTGTTACGTTGAAAACATTCCATGTTATTATCTTTAGTGAACCTTTGTTAGAACTTAGGAAGCCGTCTTTATTCATTTAAAACATTTGTTTTGAAACATCCCTTGTTGCGGAAGCTTTAATAAAACAGTCTAAGTGAAAATGCGTTTATAAACTACTTTAACTTTTTGAAAACTGAATTTCCTACGACCAGCAGGTATAAATCCATAAAGTAAAATAAATAAATAGAAACCCAAAATTTAAAAATAAATTCTCAGAGGGTCCTTAAATTACAACCCAAATAATCAATATTAATTAAATCATAAAACGTAATTGAAAACCATGAAGTCTAAAAATTTCTGTGGTCATTGCTGAGTCCTCCGTCGTACCGATCCGTCTAAGTCTGGGGATTACCTGTGCACATTAAACAAAAAGGGTGAGTTTAAGTAAAATCAGTGTGTAATCCCACAGAAACAAACAAACAATCAGTATTCACAGTGCACAGTTGAACAGTCTTGGGACTAAGCCCTTTTCAGTATCAGTGACAGTTT
>CM025151.1:27539421-27549873 GCA_013467495.1 Gossypium gossypioides
ATTGGATATGTGTAATTCAGTGGTTATAGGTGATTTCTGAATTGTTAAGTTTCGATGTTGAAGAGCCGATTTTTCCTATGGAATTAGGTAAATTTTGTGTGTTCTAAAATCGTTCAAATTTAGCATTAAAAGATTAGATTAGATTTTATTTTTAATTATTTTTTTGTTTATATTTTTATTATTTTTGTGAGATGAAAAAAAAATGAGTTCTTCTTTTCATGTTTTGTTTGGGGGTTTCCTATTGTTTCTCGGTACGGTTCTTTTTTCTCCTCTCTCCCTCTCTTCTCACGAAATTCTTTCTCTTTCTTCATTGCGGTTTCATCGTTTTGATTTGGTTTTAAGTTCTTGAGGGAGATATGATTGCAGCGAGTGAAGGCTTTGTGGTTCATTGATTGTTGGGGCATTTTATTGCAAATTAAGGTGTGGGATTCGAACCTTTCTCTTTTCATTAATGAAATTATGAATTGGATATGTGTAATTCAGTGGTTATAGGTGATTTCTGAATTGTTAAGTTTCGATGTTGAACAGCTGATTTTTCTAGTGGAATTCGGTAAATTTTGTGTGTTCTAAAATCGTTCAAATTTAGCATTAAATCGTATGTTTTCGGTATATTTTGGTATCTTACTGAGTTAACAAGGGTTCGGGAATGGTTTCGGCAGTAATTGCACGATCTGCAACCTATTTTGGTGTGGTTTCGTGACCACACGGGTGGCCACACGGTTCACACGGCCGTGTGCAATTTGGATTTAGGGTTTTCGGGCTAAATTGGGTGCCACACGGCCTGGCCATACGGCCGTGTGGCTAATTTGGGGAAGTTGGTTGATTTTCACACGGTCGTTTCCCCTAGGCACATGGGTGTGTGTGTTTGGGAATTAGGGATTTAGGGATTTGGTGCCACATGGTCGTGTGGCTAATTTGGGGATTTAGGAATCCCACACGGGCGTGTGTTTTGGACACATAGCCGTGTCTAGAGGGCACACGGGGGTGTGAGACTCTCACACGGTCGTGTTTACCCTGTACTCTATTTTACCACAAACGAACAGAGAGTTATACGGCCGAATCACACGGCCATGTCCCTAGGTCACACGGGCGTGTGCCTCCTTCCACACGGCGTGTGCCCCTCCACATAGGCTTGTTGACCCCCACACAGCCCAGGCATTTTCACACGGCCGAAGCACACAGCTATATGGCCCGACCTCGCCAAATTTGTTCTGTGTCAAATTAAAGCTTGATTTGTGATTCTGTGTGATCTGACTCCTAGCTAAGTCTTAGCAAGGGTGATTAGGACTTTGATTCGGCCTAGATTGGTGTGGGTTATATAGATATACCTTTATTTAAGCAAATTGTTTGATTGTTACTTGAGGTTACTATGCAATTGATTCTGAATCTGGGTAGCTAAATGTACGCAATTCTGGTTCTGAGTGATTGGTGTGTGAGTCGTTATGTGTGGTGCGCATTCTGTGACTGTATGGGAATTCTGTAATTGGTTGACTGGATGTGAGTCTCTATGTCCGAATGATTGTTTGGAAATTTTGTATTTTGATTCTGTACGTTTGTCTGCATACATCCATTTGCATATAATTTTTAGGGTTTTGGTTGTGAAGAGAAGGAAGACTGTTCTGATCTGGCAGTTAAACTGCAACCTATTTGTACAGCAGTTTACCGCACTGTACCGTATATACGCTAGCTTTGTTGCGTATTATTATTATCTAATTTGTCAGTTTAAACTGTAACATGCCTATACAACGGTTTACCGTAATGCATTGTACGACATATACGACATCTTTGCTGCGTATTATTATCTGAGTGGCTTAGTCCACATACATGGTGTGTAAGGTTGGATGGGCCTTTCAATGTCCTACGTGGTGTGTTTGGATGGAAGAGCTTAAACAGCTCTTATGGGGTGTGATCGGGGGACGGAGTGGTGTTTTGGCTGGATGGGTGGGTTTTGATATTTGACTGCATTCATACGCATCTAGATGTGAGTGCCTTGTCCGTAATTTGTCTATTCGTTATAAACGTTTTGACTGTTCTTGCATGCATTTTGGTGTTGCATCATAACAATTTGGGTTGTAATGATAAGCGTTTCTGTATTGACCGTTGACGGGTTTATTGGTTGGGCATTCTGTGTGTGATTTGGTGTGCTTAACTGTTACGTTTATTTGGATTTTTGTTCTACAAGTCTGTTGTTTGACATCTTTTGAACTCACACTGAGCTCGTGAAGCTCATCCCCTTTAGTGTTTTACCTTTCAGGTACATATTCATGTTCTTTTGCTAGACTCGGTATGCGAAGGTCTCGAAAGTGCCATGTTTTTTTTAAAAACTGGTTAACTAAGTGTTATCTGTAAATCTGAATTTTATGTAAACAATTTTGGAAGGTAAGTTTTGTTTTGAATAATGTAATGTTTTTCAGGTTGTTAAATTAAAATTTCTCACGATCACTTCAATGATTAGTGTGACTTCCGAAATTTGATCTAAACTTCTAGGCCAGGTTTTGGGGTGTTACATTCTACCCCAAATGTCCTCTTCAATTTTACTTCTAATTTGGTTTAGAAGGATCAAATTATCTTAATTTGAGATAAGAATAATAAAATAAATACAATTAAAAAATTTTAATACTGCTAAAAGATTTATTTGGAGTAGTCGTCTAACACTTAAATATACGTGTTCATCCCCATTTGATAAAATAAATTTATTACTCCAATGGGTTTCTTAGGGGCCAATGGTTTTTACAATTGGGATTAATTAAACTCAACCTCTTCCCATAATGGTTTAGATTCTAAATTGATTTCAAACTCTAAAATATCAATATTGTATTAATAAGGTTATTATATCAATTTATCTTTCAATTTAAGCATTTTATGCTAGTTCATATTTTTTAAATATCAGTATTATATAAATAATGTCCTTATTAAATTTTGGATTTGACATCTTAAAAGAAGGGACAATATCATTAAATTTAAGAAGAATATTTTTCAATATGTTATATCTATGTGATAGGTACATGATTGTTTTAAATATGCTTAATGAAGAATCTAAACTAGCATTTAATGTATAAAAATAAAAAGTTTCACTAGAAAAAAAAATCTAATTAATACGCTACTATATTTTAATGACTCAATTAAAATAATTTAAAGGTTATGAACTAATTTAAAATTAAATTATAATTTAGAAACATTAGGTGGAATCAACCTATGTATGTTCTGAAAATATAAGAAAGACTAACTTCAAAGACATATTTTGAACCTGAAGTCATCAAGGGGTAAAAAGACAAAGATCCTATCGTTTTCAAGATTGATTTTCAATAATATAAAAAAGAGCACCCAGTTTTTCGTTCTACAGTCATAATCAGAGGAGAATTAAAAACTTGTTATTCAACCACAAACTAAACATATCACATGGGCGAGTTTCCTTGGCCAAAAACATAGGCTGCACCATAAAAGCGAGGTGTTACATCATTGTGACATGTTTAAACTTGGGTTTATGAAAATTTTTACCCTTTGCAAATAGTTATATTTTACTATTTAAATTTAATAATCATATTTATTTTAATCGAACGATATAATATTTTCACGACAAAATATCATGTCATTAGATTAAATTACTTTTTAGGTGTTAATATAATATAATATTAAAGTGTTACGTCACTAAATTATTAAAAATTTCAGGTTAAAAGAATTAAAATCGAACTTATTACTAATTTAAATATTAAAGTAGACCTGACTGTCAAATTTAGAGTGCAAAAGTTATATTAACCCGTTAAACTTCAATACAGAAAGAAAGGCCGCAGGATAATGAAAGCTGACTTTACCATTAATCTTGAATTTAACTCTCCTGAAGACTTTATATTTTATGTTTTCTGTGATTATGAACCTGCTAACTGCAGAGGGTACAAATGGGACATTTAGCATACAAGCCGACTCAAAAAGGCTTAAATGAATTCATCACTTTCCTGCTTGAGGAAGCTAAGTTTGAGTATATTAATTTTCAATTTAAGCAGCTCATAAGCCTAATCATGTTTTTTTTTTGGTTTGAAAATGTATTTTTAATAAATTATTACTTTATCCAAGAAAATTATATATATAGAACGAGCTTCAACTTGAACTTGAATATAAATTAAGCGTATAAAAAAGATTAATTGAGCTGAATTTAAATAGTGACCTTGAGCTTCTCATTATTTAAGCTTGGCTAGACTTTCCTTGATTACAACTTAGGATTGAGCCATTGAGATTTTCTAACGATGGTGGTGGTGGTGTTGCACTGGAAAGCATTAGTCTCGTATAGAAGCGTAGCCAAAAATTTTATGTTATTAGAGGATTAAGATAAAATTATAAAATTTTTAGAAATTAAAATTAGAAATTTTATATTAAGAAAAGCCTACATTAAATTATTAATTTTTTAAAAGGGTTAAATGGGATTCTTTTTTCGAGCTAAAGAAACTTAAATTGAATATTAAGATTTAGAAGGGGTAAAAAATCACAATTTTTTCATCAGACCAAGAGGTTAAAAGGGCTGAAATTAATGTATTAATTTTATAGAGGGAGAAAAGAGAAAAAAAATTTCCATTTAATCAAAGGGCCCATGCCTCCCCTGGATTCGCCACTTGTCATGCGGCCTTCGGTTTCGCCCATGTCTTTTTCAAAAAGAGTTGAAAGTTAGGTCAATTTCATCAAACAAGTTGAAAGTTTGTATGTATGGAAGTCCAAAAAAATAATCTTAAACCAATCAACTTCAAGTATTATATGGCGTCCATCTATGTTTACGTACAAAGGATATTGTATATATAAGTGGTTATTTGCTGAATTAACTCATTAAGTTGAAGCTCAACACTGACAACAAAAAAAGATTTCGGTTGTTTGGTTCTTCATTTAAGAAAAAGAAAGAAAGAGAAGAGGATGGGGAAATTAATTTCCAAATGGGTTGGAGTGTTTTAGATGATACTTGTGTTTACTATATGGATAGCAGAATGCCGAAAACTTGAGAGGGAGACCCTGGGAGTTGGTATTGGTGGAGGTGTTGGAGTTGGTATAGGAATTGGAATTGGAGGTGGAGGTAGAGGTATAGGAGTTGGAGTTGGAGTTGGAGGTGGTGGTGGAATAGGTGGAGGTATAGGAGGTGGAATTGGTGGAGGCATAGGAGTTGGAGGCGGAGCTGGCGGTGGAAAAGGTGGAGGCCGAGGACATGGAGGCGGAGGTGGAGGAGGTGCTGGTGGTGGTTCTGAGGGTGGAGGACATGGAGGAGGGAGATTTTAGTGGCAAACTGTGCATGCTAAAAATATAGTCAACTTGTAATCGTGCCTGTTAATGAAATGATTTGTCATACTGCCATATATAAATATTAGAGAGCCAAATGAAAACAATGCTCCTACCATAAACTTCTGTTCTGTCTCCAAATCCCAAAAAATGAAATTCGTATGCCTTGGTATTACTAAGATTTAACACCAAAATACGTAACACTCGTACTTACAATATAATATTTTTATCACTAGTTCAAAATATTGTTGACAAAATAACAACAGTAGTAATCTCTCATTGCATATTGCAACGAATTTAATGCATATATTATATTTTGATTTACAATTGTAACATATTTAATAAACAAAAATATTTGGTAAAGTGTTAGTAGAGAAAATTAAGGGATTGATAAATATTTTATAAAAATATAAAAAAATATTAATAAAACACACATTACAGTTTTTTTTTTATACTATTTATAAAATAAAGAAAAAACCCTACCGATATACTTGCCGGTTTAATAATTCATGATGGTTAGCTTAATGTTGGTGTCTCACGTGAGTGACAACTCAAAACGTTTAAAATTGTAATCAAGCAGGAGAAGGAGGAGTTGCAATTTGTGGGATAAAATTTAGCTGTCTTGATTTTATAAGAATGAAACAAGGCAAGTTTAAATATTGAGAAACGTATTTGATGAAGAAAGTAGTAAAATTTGGTAATATATTAATAATGTTTTCCATAAGTGTATGTACAATTATTATAATTCTGTATCTGTAAAATCTTATTTATTTTTGTAAAAAGGAAAAGTGTGGTTATATCTTTTAAATTGGGTTACAACTCAATACATTGACCAATATAATTGCAGATTCTGAGCCGTGCTTTACTTGGAAACCTGTAGGTCTTAAATCTGCAGGGCTTGCTTGGGTGATAGGAAACTTTAAAACTTTTTGAAGGAAAAATATGTGGACAGGGGTTGTTCATAAGCATTTAGACTCAATACCAACCATTCGGTTGCCCTTTTCTCATCAGCAATTTCCAGTTCTGATGGCAGGTAACAATAATTCTTCAATCCAAATGGAGAAAATCACAATTAAATGATGAATGGAACGGGTGAGGATTCAGAAAGCAAATGCTAGCTCAGCAGAATCCCACAGTTTCTTTTAATATACACGCACTATAAATTTCTAAATATAGAGCCTGTTTGATGAAATATAGATGAGCTTAATTCATTGCGGTGGGGGAATTCAATTCTCACCTTATTGTTGTCACGTTCGGATGGTATAGTTTTTGACAGCCTTTAAAGTTTACATCTTTTAATAATCATTAATGGAAAAGTAGTATAAATATATGTTCTCCCATGCAACACTACCTCATTTTTGTTTTTCACAACTATAATCTTTCTTGGTCTTTATTAGCTGTATCTGCCTGCAATTATAAGTTCTTTTATTATGAGAAGAACTATAGTTGTGGTATTCTTCATGTTTCAATGTTTTAGTTTTAATGTTAAAGGTTTCGGCCTTTCATATAATTTCTATGAGAAATCGTGCCCACAAGTTGAGGACATTGTCAGAAATGGCCTTCAGCCTATATTTCTCACCGATCCCACTTCTGCACCTGCGTTGTTAAGGCTTATGTTTCATGATTGTCAAGTTCAGGTACCGACGTTTGTAGTACACTGATTTACAACCATTGTTTGTTAATGGTTTACAGTTTTAGTTTTACGATTATAATATATAGAGGCATAATAAAACTTGTGTTTCTTGCATGCATCAAAAACTGTCTTTATGTCACATTCTTTATTTTTTTATAATTTGATGGTGCACTAAGGATGTGTCACATTTGACATTTAATTTTGTTTACCTCAGGGATGCGATGCTTCCATTCTAGTTGATCCAGGAAATGGAAATGAGGCAACAGAGATGGCTTCTAGTAAGAATTTGGGGATAAGAAAGAGAGAGATAGTAAGCATGGTTAAATCAATGGTGGAAGCTCAATGTCCCCAACAAGTCTCATGTGCCGATATTCTGATATTGGCAGCTCGAGAGGCCGTGGCGGTGACAGGAGGGCCTCGGATAAAAGTCCCATTGGGACGGCGGGATTCGTCTCACGCCCCTAGCCATCGACTGCCAGACGCATTGCTCCCTCCTGCAACAGCTGGAGTCTCTGAAATGCTTAATATTTTCACCAACAAAGGAATGAACCTTGAAGAATCTGTCGCCGTTTTGGGTATGTCTTCAACATAAGCATTTAATTTAAAGGATATATCTTGGTTACTTGTATTTTAAGCTTGGGTCTAACAGGTAAAAAAATAACGTTTAAATCTGTACTTTCTAAGTTCATTATATGTATAGATTATGTTAAATCCAAACTATTAATGAGTTAATGATGCATTTGTGTTCAAAATATAATCGACATAGTTGATATTTAATATTCAAATTGATGGTTAAGTTAATGAAACAACTTAAATGATAGGCTTAAATCACAAAATAGTATTTAAATTATACCATTTTATCCAATGCATATAAACGTATTGTCACATATAGTACTAAACTATATTCCGTTATGTCAAGTGATATCCAAATTATATTTTGTTATCCAAATTATCTTAACCATTAAAAATATCTCTTAACCAATCACTTAGAGGCACATGACACTTTTAAAATTAAAAAAAATCACCCAAAAAAGTTATATGTTATTACCTTTTAAGATCTTTTATAAACATATTCATTTCTTTTGTTTTTTATCCAAGAATTCTGATGACGAAAAATTTAAGAAGTTGTCGGAAAACTCTTCCAAACTTAGTTTCCAGCAACAAAACTTGATTCCGACGAGGTTTTTTTCCCTCTATTTTTAAACTTTAATTTCAATTCCTTTCAAAAAACCATATATGTATTATTTTTCTTAAAAATAATTTTCTCCATTTTTATATATTTTGCATTAAATAGTTAACGATGCTGACCAATTTACAATGAAAACAACCTAAATAAAGTATGGAACTCATATATTAGGAAGAAGATGAGTAAATAAAAAGGGAAGTTATATAACGGTTAAAAGAAAGTGTATTAAAAGAGTTGGGAGGGAGTTTTAATTTAATTAAATACCAACTTAGAAAAATATATATAATTTAAGTGCGATATTATGGTTTAAACTTAAATAATATGATCAATTAAATATTTATAAAATTTAAGAGGAATATAGAATTTGACTTATTTCACCAATATGGAAATATGACACTGCTATCTTTAGTTTTGCAGGTGCTCACACGCTCGGGATAACGCATTGTTCAAACCTTCAGAACCGTTTATACAGTCGTAACAACGATGAGCTTAGAGGAATGGAACCTGGTTTTGCAGCATTTTTGAGGTTAACTTGTCAGAAAGGACCTTTAACCTCAAATTTAAGCTTCGTTCTGAATGACCCGACGCCGTTTTCGTTTGACAATGAATACTATGTGAATGCAATGAGAGGCCGAGGAGTACTAAAAATAGATGCTGAAATGGTATCAAACCCCAAAACAGCACATGTTATGAAACATTTCTCCATGAATGAGGCTGATTTCTTCCGAGCATTCTATTCCGCCTTTGTGAAGCTATCTCGCTATGGAGTTCTGACCGGGAAACAAGGTGTTATTAGAAAGAATTGCAACCAACTAAGCTGATTAGAAATTGTTGGGTTCCTTATTCACATCTACAATAGTGAACCTTTTATTCTTTCTAATCTAACTTTGATTGTTGATAAATATTTGATCATCTTTGAATTATGTTTTTCCACTTTTTACTCAGTAAATTATGGCTAATATACCCAAAAGAAAATTTTAAGCAGGATAAAAAATAACAAAAACGGTAACCATAATTGTAAAATTAGAATCAATGTACGATATATATTTTGATACAAACATAATAATAATGGTAACCTAAATTGTAGTAAGAATACAAAATGACAATTATAGATATTATATTAAAATTTTCAGCCTAAAACTTATTTGAAAATTTAATAATTATTAAAATTATCAAAATAAATATTGCATATTAATCCAGACATTTAAATTGATTTATATGTCACACCCCAAAATTGAGTTTAGACGTTTTGAGGGTAAATTAAGAATTTTGGCTCAGAATGGGTTCGGAAATTTTGAATTGTGGTAACTTGAAATTATTTTTGTCTACGGTTTTTTGAAAATTAAATCAATTTTTGAAAACAATGCTGAAAAGACTTTCAATTTTGTAATAAGAACTTATTTGTAAAATGGTCTAAATTATGGGTTTTAAAAGGAAATTATACCAAAATTTAATTTTTACCCTATTTTTCCATTCATCTTTATAAAACCCATGTTAGTCTCTCCACCATATTTTTGTTTTGTCGTCTATTGCATTCCAAAGCTCCTCTCATTCAATTTTGTTCCCAAATATAATTCTTAGATTTCTATCATTCCCCAAGCCATAAATCTCCATAGTATTTCAAGAAAAATATCCAAAAACACCATAGATTTTCTTTATTGTTGAATTTTTGGGCTTTTCGGGTTTTCGATCAAACGTTCGATTTTTTTGTCAATTAAGGTAACGATTCAATTCCTTATTAGTTTTTGATGTTATTTGATCTTTTAAATTGAGTTTTAGTCGTTAAATCGCATGTTTTAAATAAAAGCCGAAAATAAGATCGTTAATGGTGGATTTCAGATTTTTGAGTAAAAACATGGTTTCAAAGTTTTTTTCAATTAGTTTTGACATGATAGAAGGTTTCTAAACTTCGTTTAAAGTTTCATTGAAGATTTTCAACATTTTAATAAATTTTCATGAAAATTGTCATAAACATGTCGAAAATTCTAATACCATGAATTGGGTAGTTTTGAGTAGTTTGAAGGTTGGGAATTGTTCTTAGATGTATAATTAGATGATTGGAATAGATTATAGGCAATGGAAATGAGTAAAGATTAAGATATTTGAGTTTCAAATTTGCCAGTTGAAAGTTCAATTTCATGAAGAATATAGCTTAGGCTTGCGTTTTTGGTTGGTTTAGGTGAGTTTTTGGCTAATTGTTGATTGTGTTGTTGTGTGATTTACCTTGTTGAAGCTTCGGAATCATTATACCTTCAAATAGTAATTAAGTCATTTAATATGATCATATTTTATTTCATGGTAACTGTTGAGTATGACTCCTATTTCAGTCAAATTTGAGAAATAATCTTTCAGTTAAACTCTATTTATTTGTTTCAATCAA
>CM025151.1:27639877-27651389 GCA_013467495.1 Gossypium gossypioides
GGGAAATTAGAGCCACTTGAAGGGGGTTGTGGATTCTTCGTGTTTCTAAGGCTTCTTAGGACTTCTACACATCACGTTCTATCTTTCCATTTACCTTCTTTATTCGCTTCCTTAAGCTTTGATTTATTATTTTATTTTAGTTATTTATGTTAATTGTTTTATCTAACTTGGATTCAATTTCGTTTCAGGTTGTGTCAAAATCCAAGTTTATTTCTAAACGTCTAGAGCCCTAAGTCAAATCCGCGACTTTGATAACTTTCGCATTCATCATTCTCGTCCTTTATCAGCTTTGGACAAGTCGAAAGCCTAATCTAAAGCACTTTTACATGTAGGGATGTCTAGCTGAAGCAAGGCCTTATAAGCCACATGAAAAGAAATTGGACTCCAAAATAGTGAGCAACTACTTTATTGGTTATTCTAAGTGATCTAGGGGCTATAAGTTTTATGATCCCACAATTAGAAATAATTTTTAGACAGGAACTACAACAATTTTTTAGGATGTTGAGTTTGGAGGGAGAAATAAGGTTAGAGACATTGTTTTTAAAGAAGAATTGGATTCTAACTCAGTTCCTGCTATCACTTTTGACGATGTTTGGGTTCTCATACCTATCATTAATCAAGAAGTGAATCCAAAACCTCAACAAGACAACATTGAATAACTCCCTATTCAATATGAGGTAATTGTTCCAGAAGAAAAAAAAACTCAACAACCTCAAGAACAAGTGTCATTAAAGAGAGGTTCACGAGAGAGAGGAGAAATGCTATTTCAGATGGTTATGTTGTATTTCTCCAAGAACATGGAGATGAAAATGGAATGATGGAAGATGATCCAATCGACTTTCATTAGGCCATGAAAAGTTCTAATTCTCAAAAGTGGATTGATATTATGCAAGAAGAGTATAAATCTATGCAACACAATAAAGTTTGAGAACTTATCTCATTACCTGAAGGTGCAAAAATGATTAGTTGTAAATGCATATTTAAAACCAAGAGAGATACAAATGGTAATGTGGAGAGGTATAATATGCGTCTTGCATCTAAAAGATATACTCAAAAAAGTGCATTGATTTTATAGAGACTCTCTTCAGTTTCATCGAAAGACTTTTTAGGATAATCATGGTGTTTGTTTCTCATCTTGATCTTGAGTTACATCAGATGGATGCTAAGACTGTGTTTCTTAATGGCAACATTGAAGAAATAATTTATATGGTGCAACCAGAAAACTTTGAGTCGGAAGACCCAAAAAATATGATTTATAAATTAACAAAATCTATCTATAGACTTAAATAAGCTTCCCGTCAATGGTGGCGCAAATTTCATCAAGTAATTGTCTCATCGATTTTGAAATGAATATTGTAGATGATTGTGTGTATCACAAATTCAGTAAGAGTAAGTGCATATTCTTGGTTCTATATGTCGATGACATTTTGCTTGCCACTAATGATATAGGCTTATTGCACAAAACCAAGAGATTTTTATCTAAGCATTTTGAGATGAAAGATCTAGGGGATGCATATTTTATTTTAGGAATTCATATACATCGAGACTGATCTCGGGATATTCTTGGATTTTCACAAAAGAGCTATATCGATAAAATACTGAAAAGGTTTGACATGCAATGTTGTAGACTAGATGGCACTCTTGTTGCTAAAGGAGACAAATTTAGTCTTACTCAATGCCCTAAAAGTAACTTTGAAATTTAGGAAATACAAAAGATTCCCCAAGCATCAACTGTTAAGAGTCTAATATATGCTCAAGTATATACGAGTCTGAATATTGCGTACATTGTTGGGATGTTAGGCATATATTAAGTAACCCTGGTATGGACCATTGGATAGCAACCAAGAGGGTTATGAGGTATCTTTAGATAACAAAATATTACATACTCACTTATAAGAGATTAAATCATTTAGAGGTCGTAGGGTATTCATATTCAAATTTCGCTAGGTGTCAAGATAGCAGGAAATCTACATCAGACTATATTTACCTGTTAGCTGAAAGAGTTATATCCTGGAAAAGTGTCAAATAGACACTTATAACTTCTCCCACTATGGAAGCAGGGTTTGTAGCATGCTATGAGGCATCAAATCATGGAATATGGTTGTAAAACTTTGTCACTAGGCTACGTATGTTGGAGAAATGTAGAAATACCACTCAAATTATTTTGTAACAATAAGTCAGCGGTGTTGTATTCCAACAACAATAGGAGCTCATCTAAGTCAAAGCATATTGACATAAAGTTCCTAATTATGAAAGAGGGAGTACAAAGTGGACAAATATCTATAGAGCATATTGGGACAAACTCCAAGATAGCAGATCCGCTCACAAAAGCTTTATCACCTAAGGTCTTTCGTGAGCACACTACTCATATGAGTGCTATATTATTTGAGGACGTCATAGTTTAGTGGGAGTTTGTATTTTATTTGCTTTATGTTTGTTTTCAGACATTTATGTATTTGGTTATTTTTTATCAGAAATGAAATATTCAGTTTATTCACTCTGTTTGATACTGGCCTCACTTAAGTTTAAGGAGGACCAATTGGAAATAGGCATGTTTGGTTCACATTGTATGTTATTCCCATGCTACACATTCATAATTGATCTATGTCATTTGGTTATGTTAATATACATGATCAAGGATGAATTTAATTGTGATATATGTAACTAAAGTTGATTGGTTCTATGTTAACATAATTAATGGACGAGATTGTTCGAAATACCTTTTGGATATGATAGTAAAGTTTTGAGCTCATAAGGTTATATAATGACATTTAATTATAGAATGACATTTAATTATAGAGTAATTAATATATATGTGCGTGGTCCAAGTTGGAGATTGTTAGAAAATATGAACATCACATATATAATAATAGTAATTACATTTTATCATTTATTATCATAAAAGATTAGCTCAAATTAAAAGTGATCTAATTTGGTTAAGGTTTATTGGGCTTTAGTTATTAAATAAAGTATGAGTCAAATATGTGTAGATACTCTAGTAACTAATTTCTAATTGATAATAGGCTGATTAAAAGATAGGGTTAATGTGCAATAGTTATATATTAGGGTTATGGTCTCCAAATTACACATACGTAACGTTTCTAATATCTCATCTTTAGAAAAGAGATAGTCACTTTCTCTGAATTACTTGTGTGCTAATTTGGAATATTAAAACTACAATATCAAATATTCTAATAAATCAATGAACTTAGGTACGCTTCCGCATTTAATTTTGTTCTTGATAATTATATATGACAGATCCTAATTTATTAAGTTTTGTAAAAAAAATTTACGGTTCAAGAATTTTATGGTTCAAGAACAATTTTTGCATCCTTAGTCCTCTTTTTGTTTCTTTTTCTTGAAATAAATTCATCAATGACCATATCATAGTTTTGGAAGATTTTCCCCAACCGGGATGTTACTGTCGAACACCGTAGAAATCACCATTTTCTATAGGCATCACAACTGCAATCCTGAAAGAAAGAGGCGACAGCATTCTAGACTGAAGGGACTAGACTTGGAGAGATACTAGTTATGTTTGATAAACAAATTCAATGTAATTTTGAAATTTCACTTGATTATCTAGAAAACTTGGTAGGATGGAACTTGCTTTAAAAAACATGAAAACAAACCAAAACAAAATGAAAATAGTTCAAAATTAGGCTACGTTTGTTTCAAAGTAAAAGCTTTTCTGGAAAATATTTTTAGCCTTTTCCGATGTTTGTTTCATGTAAAATAGGATAGTCAATGTAAAAGGTTTTCAAGTCAAAGTAAAATTACCCCCTTATTCCTGTAAAATGTCTTACTGATTTTTTTTCGTAAGACATTTTCCAAACTGATAAGGCTCTGTTCACTGTAACACCCCCATACTTGACCCGAATATCAGGTCAAAGCACCGAGATGTTACATTCTCTACAATACATTTTTCTCCACGCATGAATCACATCAATTGAAGCATCTTCTTCCTTCTCAACAGCCTATAGCAAAGAGGCCTTTTCATCTTAATTTATTCATCGTGAATCTCAAACTCCACCAAATTCTTGTCTCCTCAGCACGATCAAACTTTCAACAGTAGTCATTGAACTTTTGAAGTGCTCAACAAATTTACCTTCAACAAACACCATCTAGTGTTTGCTTCTTGCATGCTAACCCGCATATTAGAGAGTGACGATTCTCTATTATTTCCCTCACTAGAAGGATCTTCTATTGTTGTTAAACCTTAGAACATTAACACTAATCCAAAATTCAACACGAACAACTATCGTTGTTGTTTTTGTTATAAAATATGGAGATCACATATATATAATAATAGTATTTACATGTTATTATTTACTATCATAAAATATTAGCCCAAATTATAAGTGATTTAATTTGGTTAAGGTTTATTGGGCTTTAATTATTAAATAAAGTATGAGCCAAATAAGTATAGATACACTAATAACTAATTTCTAATTGATGATGAATTGACTAGAAATTAGGGTTAATGTGTAAAAGTTATATATTAGGGTTATGGTCCTCAAATTACACATACATAACTTTTCTAATATCTATCTTTAGAAAAGAGAAAGTCACTTTCTTTGAATTACTAGTGTGCTAATTTGGAATATCAAAATCACAAATACCAAAGATTCCAAGAAATTAATAGATTCAGGTACGCTTCCGTATTTAGTTTTGTTCTTGATTATTTTATATGACAGATCCTGATTTATTAAGTTTTGTAAAAAATTTTACGGTTCAAGAACAGTTTTTGTATCCTTAATCCTCCTTTTGTTTCTTTTTTTTGAAATAAATTCACCAATGACCATACCTTGGTTTTGGAAGATTTTTCCTAATAAAGATGTTACTGCCGAACACCATAGAAATCACCATTTTCTATAAGCATCACAGTTGCAATCCTAGAAGGAGACAACAGCATTCTAGACTGAAGGGAATAGACTTAGAGAGATACTAGCTGTGTTTGATAAATAATTTCAACGTAATTTTAAAATTTCATTTGCTAATCTAGAAAACCTGATAGGATGAAACTTGATTTAAAAAAAGAACATGAAAACAAACCAAAATAAAATGAAAATAGCATAAAATTAATAAAAATGTCTAATTTTACCCATTTTAACTTTTCTTGGGATTTGAGTTTTAGGTATTTTCTCTAACTTTTTGGTTCAATTTATATGGTTGAACAATTAGGCCAGTTAATTTTTGGTTTACTTGATTGAACTAATTGGTCAGATGTAATAAGTACATGACATAAATGCTAATTTACATGAAAAAAATCACTTTTTTACATAAATACTAAATCCCAAAACTTTTCAATAAAAAAATGGCATATAATACGATCATGAAGGGGATTGTTTGAAATTTACTTTGATGGAGTTTTTGTGATTCTTTGGTGTGTTTCATTGTTGGGACTTCGTGTTGTTGTTGGTTTTATTATTGAGAGGTGTGTTTTCTTTGTGGTTATTAGGGAATAATATAGTTTCTGTTATTAGTTAATGTCAATTACAGTTTGTTATGCAGACAGTTAAGGAACTGTTATTATTTTCACATTAAATACGTGTAATCGCTTTGTGATAATGCATGGAAGTATTATTCTTCTCTCTCGTGTATTCTGAATCTTAACATGGTCTCAAGAGCCAAGGCTTTCTTGGTGTAAGCAGTTTTTTTTCTCTTTTTTCTCTCTCGGTTTCTATCTGTCATGGCCACGGATGCTTTTCCAAATGGAGCACCTACCATTGATACTCCGCGTCACTCCTCCAACACCAGGGAGGCTAAGCATTCGCAAGGAAATGGCAGAGTTTGTGCATCGGCAGTTCACTATTTCTCCAAACATGATACCATAAAACTGTCTTCACATAATTTTCTTTTATGGAAACATCAACTTTTGTTGATTCTTGAAGGCTATGGTCTTGAAGGTTTTGTGCTAGGTACAACTTCTCCTCCTCCTGCCTTTATTACTGGTTCTGATGGTCAACAAGTTGAAAATCCAGCATTTCTTGTTCATAGGAAGCAAGATAAGTTTTTAGCTTCCTGGTTATTATCGACTGTTACAGATGAATTTCTTGTTCATCTTACAACTACTAAAACCAGTTTTGATATATGGACGACCATTGAGAAAAGGTTTAGTGCAAAATCAAACATAAAGATTTCCAACATGCGTCATGCGTTATACTCAATAAAGAAAGCTAATATTTTGGTTAAAGACTATTTGTCTAAGGTGAAACAGCTTAGTGATGATCTAATTGCTGCTGGCAGTTTAATTTCTGAGCAAGAACAAATAAGCGTCACCTTAGCTGGCTTGTTAGTTGAATACGAATCCATTCGGGTTTTTGCTTCTGTTACTCCGTTGTCTCTTGAGTTGTTAACGGAGATGTTACTTGATTGTGAGTCACGACAGTTAGAGTTGTTAACGGACGCTCCATGTCAAGCGAATTTGGCAAGTCGACAGCCTGACAAAGAAGGTGATATGAAACAGTCAGTTGAGGCTTCAAGCTATTCTCCTGGTTCTAAGCAAAGTTATAGGGGACAAGGTCGAGGCTGGACTCGGGGACGGTCTCGTGGTAATGGCCGGGGCTGGTCTTGTAATAAGCTACAGTGTCAATTATGTGGAAAGGTGGGCCACACGGTTCAGACCTGCTATCACAGGTTTGATGAAAACTTTTCTAGTATTGCAGGGTCCAACACAGTACAAGTTAATTGTCATCAGTTACATGGATCGGGCTGTTCTTCCTTGGTTCCTTCTTGCCAGACTCTTGCTCATTGCTGTGGCTCGTTCTCTCCCAATTCCTCTAGTCACCTGTCTGTTCAACCGACAACATCTTCACAATCTAATTCAAATTGGTATCCTGATTCTGGCACAACTAACCACATTACACCTGAGCTTTCCAATCTCACAACTGCTTCTCCATATGCAAGTACAAATCATGTTACTATGGGCAATGGTAAGTCTGTTTCAATTGCCAATATAAGCTCCTCTACTTTCTTAGCCGGGGCCAGACTTCTCCTTCTTCAAAATGTTTTACATGTTCCTGCAGTTTGCAAGAATTTGATGTTTGTGGCTCAATTTGCTAGAGATAATGGAGTTTATTTTGAATTTCACCCAGTCTTGTGTTTTGTAAAAGACATTCAGACAGGAATGACGTTACTCGAGGGCCGCATGCATGAAGGGTTATACAGTTTTCAGTTCACTAAGTCTACTCCTCCTGGTGCTAAGTTGACTGTGAAGCCTAGCTCCAAGTGCGTAAATGCTGCTCAATTATCTTCCTCTACCTTATAGCACGATCGACTCGGCCATCCTTGTAATAATGTTTTGGCTAGTGTGTTGAGGTCCTGTAATGTTCCTTTCAAGCAACATATGTTGAATAGTGTATGTACAGCCTGTCAGCTAGGCAAAGCTCACAAACTTCCGTTTTCAACTTCAAAAACATTATATTCAAGTCTTTTCAAACTTGTGGTGTCTGATGTATGGGGTCCTACTCAGATACCTTCAAACGGTTTTCGTTACTATGTTTCTTTCGTTGACATGTACAGCAGATACACATGGGTTTATTTTCTCAAAAATAAATAAGAAGTGGCCAAATGTTTCTTGAATTTTCATCAGATGGTTAGAGTTCAATTTAATTGTTCTATTAAAATACTCCAAACTGATGGAGGAGGAGGATATCGTACTTTGTCTACCAATTTATCTCGACTTGGTGTGCAACACAGAGTTACTTGTCCTTATACCTCGGAGCAAAACGGGGTTGCTGAGAGAAAACATCGCCAGCTGGTAGACATGGGGTTATCCCTCTTAGCACGTGCCAATCTACCTTTAAAGTTTTGGTTTTATGCCTTTGTGCATAGTGTTTATTTGACTAACAAGCTACCTACTCCTGTTTTGTCCCACACTAGTCCTTATGAAGTGCTCTATAAGGTCAAACCTGACTATAGCTCCCTGAGGGTGTTTGGGTGTTCTTGCTTTCCTGATCTTCAACCTTTTCAACAGCATAAGCTGAGTTTTCGGTCTCAGCAATGTGTGTTCCTTAGAAGTATTCCTCACACTAAAGGTTATAGGTGCCTTGCTGCAGATGGTCGACTTTTTATTTCTAGACACATTCTATTTGATGAGACCAAGTTTCCGTTCTGTAGTGGTTTCTGTAAAGAACCTCCAGCAAAACATGGAAGGGTATGTTGTCGTGGTTCTGTTCTTCCTTTAGTTACAACTCTTGGTTCTGATCCGGCCACTCCAGCACAAGCATCATTCAGGCACTCTGGAATAAGAGCTTCCTTTGATTAGTTAAGACCAAATCAAACTCTTTCATGTGTACCTGTTGGCTCTCCTACAAATATTGAAGGGTCTGTTACTGGTGGTCGAAGTGTGCCTACTGGCTCTCCTACAGGTATTGAGGAGTCTACTACTGGTGATCGGAGTGTACCTGCTGACTCTCCTACAGGTATTGAGCAGTCCACTACTGGTGGTCGAGGTGAGCAACCTGTAGCAGCTGAATCTTCTCCAGTTCGTCTGAATTGCCATCCTATGCAGACTCGCTCTAAAAATAGTGTATTCTGACCAAAGCTTTTTACGTCTATTATGGATGAGACTGAACCTTCAACCATAGCTGAAGCTTTTCAAAGTTCTGCTTGGACTACAGCAGCCAAAGATGAGTACAAAGCTTTACTAGCTAATCACACGTGGGAGCTTGTTCCTTTACCAGCAGGTCGTCACGCGGTTGGCTGCAAATGGGTTTTCAAGATTAAGAGACATGCTGATGGTTCTATTGCTTGGTACAAGGGTAGGCTTGTTGTCAAAGGGTATTCGTAGGAAGCTGGCATTGACTTTCAGGAAACGTTCAGTCCTGTTGTCAAGTCAACCTCGATCCGAATTGTTCTTACGGTAGCAGTGTCTCTCAAGTGGCCTCTTCGGCAACTTGATATAAATAACGCATTTTTAAATGGGGATCTAAGTGAAGACATTTATATGGTCCAACCGCCAGGATTTGAAAAGTGTGGCTCGAATGGTGAACTTCTTGTTTGCAAGTTGAAGAAGGCTCTATATGGTCTCAAGCAAGCCCCTCAGGTTTGGTTTCTGAAGCTATGGGAATTTCTGGTTTCCATGCGATTTGAGGTGTCTAAGGCAGATAATTCTCTCTTCATTCTTCAGTCAGGTACTCAATTGTTGTATGTTCTAATATATGTTGACGACATTATTGTTACTAGGAATGATTCTCAGGCAGTGGACCAGTTTGTCACTAAACTTGATGCTCGATTTTCCTTAAAAGACTTAGGCAAGCTCAGCTACTTCCTTGCATTGAGGTTAAGTATACGACAGAAGGAGTATTTCTATCACAAGTAAAGTACATTCAGGATCTACTTCGCAAAGCCTCCATGGATCGATCTAATGCCCTTCCTACACCAATGGTTACCAATTATCACTTGTCAGCCATTGATAGGAGTCCCGTTGAGGATGAAAGTTCTTACAGGAGTGTTGTTGGTGCTTTGCAGTACGTGGTAATAACCAGGCCTGATATTGCTTACTCAGTAAATAAAGTATGCCAATTCATGCATAAGCCATTAGATGTGCACTTCAAAGCAGTCAAGAGGATATTGCGATACTTACAAGGGACGTTAAGCTATGGTTTAAAGTTTACTCGATCATCAAAATTTCTACTTGAAGGCTATTCAGATGCAAGTTGGGGGTCTGACGTTGATGACCGCAGGTCAACCTCTGGGTTTTGTGTTTTTCTTAGAGGGAATCCGGTTTCTTGGAGCTCAAAGAAACAACCGATGGTCTCCCAATCTACAACAGAGGCATAATACAGAAGTGTTGCCCATTTAGCTGCAGAAATGATTTGGATTCAGTCGTTGTTAAGAGAGTTATGTGTTCTAGTGTTGCCAAAGGCTTTGGTCTGGTGTGACAGTTCGGCAGCGGTAGCAGTAGCAGGAAATCCTGTTATGCACTCCAAATTCAAGCATGTGGAGTTGGATGTCTTCTTTGTTAGGGAGAAAGTTGAAGCCGGTGTTCTACAGGTTGGTCATGTTCCAGGATCTCACCAAATTGCATATGTCCTAACGAAACCACTGTCAGCATCAGTGTTTAATAGGTTTCGCAGTCAGCTCCGTGTTGTTAATGTGTCCTAGAAGAAGCTTGTTCAACTAGATGATAGATAAGTAGGGGGAATATTAGGGAATAATATATTTTCTGTTATTAGATAGTGTCAGTTACAGTTTGTTATACAGACAGTTAAGGAACTGTTATTATTTTCACATTAAATACGTGTAATCGCTTTGTGATAATGCATGGAAGTATTATTCTTCTCTCTCGTGTATTCTGAATCTTAACAGTGGTGTGTTTTCTTTGTTCGTAGAAATGATTTTTAAGTGTCGTTCAATGTTTTCGTTTATGGTATGTTTGGCCTTACGATCAGGTTTCCCTATTTGAGTTTAATAAATTCCATCATTGGCCATGTACTTATACATGCATTAACCAATGTATAAATTTATACTCTAATTCTATAACACTTATAATAAAGAAAATCTAGATATATATGGAAAATGAAGTAGTAAAGGAGACATAACCCAGAAATGGCGGTTGAATTTCGGATGTGATGCCATCAAATCAGAGTTAATATCCACTTCATTGTAGCTATATAATATAGCTATGTTTGACACATTAGAGAGAAGTGGTTTTGAATCATATTAGGAGATAAAAGGGGAAACATTTTGCGAGAAACTAGCAATTTCAAAGCCCACGAAGTATGTGCCTTCATCACATGTTTTCAAAGCTTTTCTTTCCTTTCAACATGTGTCGTGCTTGAGATGGTGAATTTAATGGTGCTCAACATGGTGCTGCTTGATTTGATTTATAGGGAAATCTACATAAAACCCACTTTTTCTTTTCTAATTTTCTAAACTAAAAATTGATTCAAATTACACGTGAGGTATTGTCTCCATAAAAGAAAGAGATATTTCAGACTTTAAGTTCTAGTATTTTAGTTTGATGACTTTTGTTTTTATGAAAGTTCTTTGACATGCTTTTAGCGACTCTAAGCTAAGTTGTCCTGGTTTTAGGGTGGGTTTGGATGAGCGGTACGTTTACTTGTGGTTAGTATAAAAACAGTGGTGGCGATAAGATTAAATATTGTAGCGATACTGTAGCATGAGACAAAAAGTAAGCTAAACGTACCGCACCGCACCCAATCGTCTATCCAAACCCACCTTTAGTCATTCAATGATGTCAAAAGGCCTTTTTTTCGCTATTATGTGAAGCAGGATGAAGCTATAAATTTTGAGTGTTCAAAATAAATTTATAAAATTTTAGTAGGTCAGTGTTTTAAAAAAATTTGTTAAAATGATTTTAATTGAATCACTAATTGTCCCTCAAGATGGGTTGTTTGTAATGTGTTGTGTTTTTATTTTTGGGATTGTTTTGACGTGGGGAGTTTTATTTATGTTCGGTTTTTATAAGATTTGGTGTTAAATCTGATTATGAGTCGGGTCATTTATCTAAGTTCGAAGGTCCACTCAAAAAGTAAGAGAGTTA
>CM025151.1:27704934-27715667 GCA_013467495.1 Gossypium gossypioides
AGAGAACAAAGATTTGGGAGCAATTTTTTTTAATAAAATAAATAATAATAATAAAAGAAATAATAATAATAACAATATTATCCCTTTTTTTCTATTATAAAATTATTTAGTATTAAACCAAAACCAAATCCAACTACCCATTAACCTTCAAATCTCATACATATCCAACAGATTTCCTATAGTTAAATTTAACTCAACTTCTACTAGCTGAACAACATAAAAAGAAATTTGTAAAAATGCTTTCTTAAGAATTTGAACACAAGACATCAACACACCAATAATGCACTTAGCCACAAATACAAATACTTAATTATAACAAATTTCATCAAATCAAAGATTAGATATTTGGGGTGTTACAGTCTTAAAAGTTCTATCAAGGCCTAAAGAGACTCTAAAGCACCATGATTATTACTCTAATCGTTGTGCCTCTATGTTAATTGTTCTTAGACACATATTCATCATTGATTGGGGCTTTTCAAACTATGTTGTTTCTGTTAGAGTTGTGTAACCCGAATCCTATCACTTGTTAAAGAAATAAAATACAGTGGAAAGATAAGGGGATTTGTGGGGGAGAAAGGCCGATGTTTTTCAACATTTAAATAGATGTAGTGTAAACTCCTCTTGTATCATTCGTTTTTTAACATTTGTGAATTTTTTCTCATCTTCTTATGGTTTTTTTCTGAAAGGGTTTCCACGTAAAATCTGCTTATTTTTTTTCTTCTTATTTTGAGATCATTTTATTGCCATTATCAATGTCTATTATAATAGTTTCTTTATTTCCATAATTTCTTTTAGAAGTTCGTTTCGGTTTCTTATCTAGGTAATTATAAATACGACTCCTTTACTCATTCAGAATCTTTATTTTCTTCTGCTTCTACTTTACTCTTTTTCTTCGGTCGGGATATTCCTTTTTCATCTATTATCTTTTTGCTCTTGTCAGTTTACTCTCTGAGATAGATGTCGTTTTTTCAAAATTTTGAACATATAATAATTTAGTGACAGGTGAAGAACGGTTATGTTCAACCATAAAGACCGAAATGATCCATATGCTGAAACTTTAAAGTCTTAGATGTTGGAAAAATCCCGGTTTGAAAACGATTTTCTTGTAAAGAGAAAAATTAAAAATTTGAAAATCGAACCAGTTTGTGATATTTATAGCAATAAACCTTAATTGAATTCATATTTGTGTTTTCGGCTTAGCGAATATTCATTGTTCCTGGCTTTCAACCAGAATATCTTCTCTGCTATTCTCGTACCACGAACTGCTTCGAGTGTGGGCTTGAACCAATTGAACCGAAACACAGAACTAGAAAATGTTTTCTCTCCCTTCGGGGTGAAAACAAAAATTCTCTTTTCTTAATAGAAACCAGTAGAATTGTTATTCCAGAAAAATATATGTAATAGTTAAAAATAAATTCTCTTTATTTTTTGGTAGAATAACAATCTCTCAAAGTTGTGGCCAATGCCACCAGAGTTGCAGTTAAATTGCCAGGTAAGATATATGTGGTCGAGTCACCATATTTGCAGTCAAGCTGTTATAACAAATATGTGGTTAAACCACTAGATAGTGCAGATCATTAAACTACCAGAACTTCCTTACCATATTATCACAGCCCTATGCAATGTGACATGGCATGTAAATACAAAATCAAAACAGTAAGCATGTTGAACATGCAAATGTATATTTAATAGAAATCAATAGGAATGAGATTTCATGCTTTACAGAACAGATGTTTCCGAGTTCAATGGTAACAAACCAATTTAATCAGAATAGCCACAATGTCACATGACATGAGAATGAAAACAAAGCATAACTTATCAATAATCATATAACAATCATTTGACAGATTTAAATAGAAAACTTACCTCCTTTCGACACACAAATCTTTTAACACATTCAGTCACTTTATAATACATGTAATAATTTTCACATTACTAAATTAATTTAAAATCAAACATGTTATATACTTATCACACAAGATAAATCACACACAACAGAAACAACATATCTCATTGATTGGAAAAACAAGCATATCATTCATCGAAGTTTACGAAATTGCTGACCTCGAATATGCAATCCAACCTAACTAAACTTATTCAAAATGGGCCCACACACTCGCGTCACTCACACACCCTACTTGGCACAGCCCGTGTGGCTCACAAGGCCTGACACACGACCGAGTGGGCTAGATGGTTTGGCACAAGGCTTGACACACAACCGAATGGCCCACACGGCCTGGAACACAACTGTGTGGCTCACACGGTCTTGCATACGACTTGGTATACAGCTGTGTGGCTTACACGGTTTGGCACATGGTCGTATGACATCAACAATGGGTTTTTTTTTGGCATCGCGTTAATCGCTTTTTTCGGAATTGAAGGTACACACCTGGTCATTTTCAATGCAAACATAACAACAACAAATCCAGTACTTAAAAATGTCAACCACAACCAACCCATTTAGCATAAAACAACCAAAACCGAAACTTGAATTTGATATTTATGAACTTAACAAGACCAACCCCCAAACTTGGGTATTTAGTCACTTACCCAAGATAAAACAACAATTTGATAGTACTTATTTTTCCTGTGAGTCACCCGTTCTACGATCGTCACCTAAAAATTTGAAGAACGAATAAAATGAGGTTTACCGAACAACTAAAACCACCTACCTTGCGCAAAAAAGAGGTAGAAACCTTATTACAAAGAAAAGTAAACAACGCTTACTCAGGAATTGAGATATAATCTACTCGATCGAGAACACCATACAGAGAATAACACCTAAAATTCAGTAGCACCACAATGGTAAGGAGATAACAACATAAAGAAACAATAGCAAGGGGATGACAACAAAAGAATTAGAGGTCAAAAAAGAGCAATTTAAGGGAAAAAAAAGAAATCAAAGAGTTTTTTTTATAGAAAATTAACGTGAAAACAAAATGAGAATAATGAGAAAGAGTGGAGAGGTGGATGGTTGAGTAGGATAGTGTTTTTGTCACATCCCAAAAATTGGGTTAAAAGAAATTGGGTTAGTTAAACCATGAATTGCCACGTCCCAATTTTGAGTGATGATTGTGAAAAATGTTGTCAAGTAAATTAATCTGTTTCAGTGGATAAGTTCTCTGGATATGTGTTTTAGGTCATGTGTTCAAATCTTTCTCTTTGAAATTTTTTCTATTTTTGTCCTTATCTTTGTCTCTGCATATTTGGCCTAAATTTAATTCTTGCACAAGTATGGACAAGAACGAGCTCGGCAGTTCAGTGATAAGGTGTTAACTTATCTTTTAGTCCTGTGTTCAAATCCCTACACGTGCAAACATGAGAAAAACCCTCCCCAAAATACTCTCCCACTCAATTGCCACCTCACGTCAACTGCTATCAGAAAAAAATACTCTCTGATTTTATTCCTTCTTTTCTTCCTTGTTGCTGCTGTGAATTAACAACTGTGTCAATTTTGTGGTTACTCTCAAAGTTTTCTTTTGCCATCTTGTGTCGTTGTTTCGTTGTGGAGATATCGTTGGGTTTGGGGTGCATATTGTAAGGTTCGGTAAGGTTTTAAATATTTTGGTGTTAGCATGCCAATGTTTAGTTACAAAGTGGTGGGTTTGTTAGCCTAATTATTTTTCATACGCTGTTAGGAAAAGATCGTGAGGCGTTCGACGTTTCTCTAGCAAGTTAGATGCTTTAGACCGTTGTTTCTGTAAAGGGTAAGTGATTATTGTCTGCGTCTTGGGGCTGATTCTTTTGGTTAAGGTTTTTTTATAGTGGTTTTGGTTGATTTTGTGGCTTGAAATTAGTATATTGATGCTTAATGTTTGGTTTTAATTAATGGTTTAGGTACTGGAATTGTTGCCGTAATGTTCGCTTTAGAAATCAGTAAGGTGTGTGACTTGATTATGTGAAAACAGCAAATGACATAAAGCCAAAAAGCATTTTGTTGACTTCACACAGTCGTGTGGTAGGCTGTATGGTAGACAGTGTAGGTCACACGGACGTGTATTAGGCCGTGTGGGCCACACGAGCTGGGCCAATTAGGTCGTGTGGGCCACACTGGCGTGTGAGCCCATTTTTTGAAAATTTTCATCTAGTCCTGTTTGACTTTGAAATTCATAATTAGACATTCTGTGGGGTCCATTTGACTTAAATAAAACTTGAAATGTGACATCTATTGATTTGTGTCTATATGTGATACGGGTAAGGTATGTGAAAAATCAATGTACAATTTGTGTTTTGATAACTCCGAAAGCATGATTACGTATGAAAAGTATGCATGATATCTTTTTGTGGAATCTATGTGTTAGTTTATTTATGCGCATATGCATTAGGGTGGGTTTGATATGTGACGGAAGTAGTGTATTTTGGCAGTTAAACCACAATATCAGTCTAACAACTCAACTACACCTTTATGAGTGGTATAGCACCACGACCTGGTGTGATGGGATGGATGGACTCTTATAGTCCTAATTGGAGTGATTGGTTGGACGGAGTTGGTGTGTAACGAATGGGAGTAGGATCTGTGACTGCATCTGATCTGAATCTATGCTTGCATTTGTATCTGATTATGTAAATACATTTTATTATGTATATGGAAAATGTTTGAATCTGTATCTGAAAACATATTTGCTTATTTATGTGTATATGATTTGTTGCTTAGGATGTCTTACACATTAAGCTTGTAAAGCTCACTCTCTACTTGTTTTCCTCTCAGGTAACCAGCAAGTTTAGGACCGGACGGCATGCGAAAGCTCAGATTGGTTTCTCGCATAAGATGGTTTGAATTATTTTTAATTAAGATTTCTAGACTTTTAATTTTTGGATTTGGTTTTTTTTTTTGGTTTTTCGATCTATTCGTTGATTTTTTAGGGTTCTTAAATGTAAAACTGTAAAATCATATGAATTTGACAAATTGAAATTCGGTTTTCAAAACTTAAAAACCCTAAAAATATTCGCTACAAAATTAAGTATCAAACTAAATGCTTTTCCGTAAAATGAATAAGTTCTGCGCATAAGTTTTTCTAAATAATAATGTAAGAGTTTTGTCAAAAATTAATAATTTCAAATCACATTATTACTAAAGTTAGATTACAATTTCTGAAAGTTTTCGCTATTTTTATAAATAAATGTTTAAGAGATCATGCTATAAAATAGGTTTTTTCAAATTTGAGATTTCCTAGAACTCGTATGAGCTTAGCTAATTTAATATTTCATATCACACGATTTCTAAGCTGGATTTTTAATTAGTTTTTCAAACAAGTCAATGTAACTCCTCCAGATTCGGCCATAACATTTAGGTCGAGTTTGGGGTGTTACATAATTTGAGAGGGATTTCTCAAAAATTTAAAAAAAAAACAACTAAATCCCAACAAATAAGGTTAGTTGCTATCCTATTAGGCTAATCAAAAATCAAATTTAACCCAGCAACTTCCACATAGGCGACACAATAAGAAGGAATAAAAATATTTCCACTTTGCTGACAAACAGGATTCAAACACGGGACCTCTAGCAAAGCTGAAACCTTACCACTAAACTAGCAAACTCCTTTTTGTCAATAGTTGAGCAAAAGTAATAGGTAAGCTTAATATTCAAAGTCAAGGGTTGGACCCAAAATTCTAGATTGGGCACGCTAAGGTTTGTCTATTCTGGCCCACTTCCAAGGTTACGAAGTCGAGCCAGTAGGACCAAAATTGCTTTTATTCCATACCACACTCCTTTCTTTGTCCTCACTTTCCAAGCGATTACTCTCTTCCACTATCTTAGTTTCATTCGACCGGAGTCGCTCAATCACCGACTCTCGGCCCACAGTTCTAGATTGGGCATCAACGACCCTTTGCAAATCTCTAAGCATATCTTTAGCGTCTCCACAGTCTCGCTAGTTTCCAAATTGGGCATGTTGACCAGAAAAGAGAACTCAGCTCGGGGCACTCGACTACGTCCACCATGCTCTCACGTACTATAACCACGTGTACTCAATTTACTTATCTACAGTTCAGAAGTCTAAAGTTTAGCTTAGGTTATTTTTAGATCCTCAATCTAAAGCTTAGCAGAAGTTGCTCAGTCTATTTTCTACAACAAAAAAGTTATATTCTACAGTCTCTATAGTTTTACAGTTGACTAAAGTATAATTTAACTAAAGTACATGTACTTACATGGACTGGTGTCGGAAACTCGAATTTACATTTCCAAAATCTTAGTAAACTTTGTGTAAATTTACCCACATCAGAATTCCCAAAAATTTAAAATCAGAAATTTTAAAAACGAATTATGCATGCAATTTTTAAACCAAAAACCATAGCCCAAGTTTTGAACCTAGGCTCTGATAACAACAAATGTAGTGCCCCAAATTCGGCCTAGTCGTTACGATCGAATCTTGTGATATTACATAAACTTATTTTAAAATTCTAGACTTTAAACTAGAAAATTGTGTTTTCGAGAAATGTTAGTTTTGACAAATCTCTTGCAATTATTCAGGAAAATATGCGTAAATCTTATTTACTTGATAGAAAATATTTAATTTGTTACTTAGTTTCACATCGAAAGTTTTAGAGTCGTTAACTGGTAAAACACGATTTTAAAATATGGAAACGAATGATTTTGCAAATTAACAAAAACACAATCCGGTAGTAAGCCCATCAAAAACTGAAAATAAAGTCCAGAATACTTAAACAATCCAAAAAGTTCAAAGTAAAATTTAAAACATAAATCGTCTCATTTTATTAATTAGAAAACTTGATAGTTGTAAGATGTGTGTGAGTTTTTCCAAAACGATAACATACAAAATTTATAATAAAAAAAAAGTAGCACTAATGACTTTATCTATTATTATTTTTGTAAAACTCGTTTTCTCAATTAAAATAATTTGCAGCGAAAAAAAATGCACAACTTGTTTAACTTTGAAAAAAAAAATCAAACGTCCAGTTTTAAAGTATCAAAAATCAAGCGGAATTTTCAATTAAAAAAGACTAACTAAAGTTTAATGAAATCAAAACCAAACTTAAAAGTCCGAAGATCAATCTCAAAATCCAAAAGTCTAGAAAATTTTAATTTAATGATTATATAATATAATCTTATGCGAGAAAAACCAATCTAAGCTCCCAAATGCCGCCCAATCCAAAATGAATGAGGTTGATTTGTAGTGAATAGAATATACATATTAGCACAAAAATAAATATTTGATTTGACCTTAAAATGATGTTTACTATTCATTCGATAATTGTAAGTGCATAGTATCATTGTCAAGTAATAATTAAAATAAAATAAATTTGTTACTCGACTCACTAACTAAATTAACAATATAAGTTAGAACTCAGAAAAGCAATCAAAACGGGGAATATGGCAAAAGTAATTCAAACAAATAAGTTAATAAGAAATTATTTTACCAATTCTACCTCGATTCATAAAGATAAAATGGTTAAGGATCACTTTCAGACAATGGCAATTAATAATCTTATGTCAGATTAACTTGTGTTTAGAATCAATGACACAGATGTGTCTCTAGATCTAGGCCAAGTGCTTTGAAAGCACAAGTGTCATTGTTGCACCTTCCCCAATGCTTGCAAGTGAAATACTTTAGTTACCAGCTTTGCCATTGGTTTTTTAGGTTTTCAATTGAAGGTTATTACCTAAAATTTGTTGGATCTAGTGCCCTAAGAATATTGTTCTCAATGTTTTTCGAATGCTTGTATACTTATAGGATAAGACCCAAGTAGAATAGATCTTAGATCTGTTTATGGATTTATTCACTTGTGATGTTCATAGTATGACATACCTTAATCCTGAGTGGACGATGGACTATGTATGCGTGACTCGTATACTTTGATTTAAGTAAAAACTTTAGTTCAAATAATTAAGGAACCAAAAGATGGTGCATTGGGTATACAACTTCTGTAGTATGTGGCATCATTCACAATAGTAGAAATCATATACCAACTGATGGGTAAATGATATCTTCTTATTAGCATTACATGATAGATGAAAAGCAAATATGACCACGGGTCGCTTGTTTTTGTGATAAATAGCTTGATTACTATTGGATAGTAATTAACTTTTATTGGAGGAAGATGTAACGGTTACCATGATATAAAATAGGATCATATTGGGAGAGCGGATTTATCCCAAAGAGATTAAGGACATCCTATGAGGGTAACACATTTATGACAAGGCCATTGACGAGCACTTACTGAGTAAATTTCACAATGGTAGATTATTAGGGAGAGCTCAATCACAATACTATAATGGAATGACTTCGTGATAATACTATAGTGGAATGACTTTGTGACTAAGTTTATAATTAATAGGTGAAAAGCTAGAACTTAATTATAAATTATTTGAACTCTAATTATATATGTTCAATCGGTCCTTCCGTTAGCTAATTGATACCATAAATGAGGGTAACACATTTATGACAAGGCCATTGGACGAGCACTTACTGAGTAACTTTCACAATGGTAGATTATTAGGGAGAGCTCAATCACAATACTATAGTGGAATGGTTTCGTGACAATACTATAATGGAATGACTTCGTGACTAAGTAAGTTTATAATTAATAGGTGAAAAACTAGAACTTAATTATAAATTATTTGAACTCTAATTATATATGTCCAATCGGTCCTTTCGTTAGCTGATTGATACCATAAATGAATTATAAATGAATATAAATGAATGGAAATGATGAAGTTAGAGAAATGGGTCGTATTCTCAAATGAATGTCTTTTCTCACTAAACATAGAAATGACTTTAGAATTAATTTAAGCTTTTAGAATTATTATTTAAATAATTTAAGTTAGAAAATAGAATTAAATTAATTAGTCATTATGAATCTATTGAAAATATAAATTAAATATATTTCCTCATAGATTCTTTTACGGTAAAGTTGTCATGACTTTAATGGAATTTGAATTGGGTTGAGAAAATTATTTAATTGAGAAATTAATTTAGTTAACTTGATTAATTAAATTCATTAATTTATTCATTTATTTTTGGAAATAGAAAACAAATATTGAGTTTAATTAAATTATAAAGTATTGGATTAAAAGTCCAAAAAGCACATATAATTGAACCCAATACATAAGAGGCCCAATCCCCATCATATGATAAGTGAGGGGTAACAACCCTAGTAATATTTACTAGAGTGTGTCACCCATCACTCTCCTAGTTAGACTAAGGGAGTATATTCTATTAAATAATATTATTTGTGTAACCCTTATTCAATCAGGATTCTCCTACCTTTCCTATAAATAGATGACATTGGTAAAACTATTTACACACGAGTTTTATATATTCTTATTCTTCCAAAAAGTAGTATGAATTTATTTTCTTAGAATAAATTCTATTTTCTGGGAATTAGAATGTCTACCTGTTTTTATTAAGAGAATTACTTTCCTATTGAAAGTAATTAAATCGTTTCTTGTTTTGTGTTTGGTTTGTGTTGCTCGAACTCACACTTAGTGAAATTCGAGGTACGAGGATAGCGAAGAAGGTTGTTCAGTTGAAAGCCAAGAACGATATAGATACATCTCGCACAAAGCATAAGTACTTTTCGAGAATTGATATAAATATCACAAACCAACTCAGTTTTCAAAATTTTTAAACTTCTATCGTAACTGAAAACTGTTCTTCTTAATTGGATTTTTCCACCAAAACCAACCTTAGGTAACCTCTCGATTTGGTTGGTTAGCGTAGATCGGTTGGCTAGCTCACAACCCATTTCCCCCTAGAATTTCCATTAACCTATCTATCACTTAAAATAAATTGTATGAGTGCAAATTAAGAAAATTAAACTACAATCATCTGTTGTAAATCAATGTTTAACCCTATTTTAATTACTAAGCCACTAACTTATAGATCTCCTAACCATAAAAACAGATTGGCCCATTATAGATTTGCAATTAACATAAATGATATAGAAATGAAGCATAGTAAAAGAGAAATAAATAAAACAAATAAAATTTAATATTAAATATATCTCAATCAATTTACTACAACCTACATGTGAATGAAAGTTGAATTGTTTCTCCCAAACTAAGAAGAGAAAATAAATGTAAAACTAAAACTCAAATGGCCTCCTCTTTTCTATCCCCAAAACAACACTTTTTACAAGGTTTTTAGGGAATCATAAAAAATTGAGGTAAAATGACCAAAACACCCTTATTTAAAACAAGGTCAGAAAATGTAATGCAAAAATTGGGGTCAAGTTGCAGCTTCAAAAAGTAGTTTGCTTTTCTTCTAAATTTCCAACTTTTCTTCATTTTGTTTCTTCTAAATACAATCTTCCTTCTTCAAACTTATTCATTTCCTTAAAAAATACCTTTCAAAAGCTCATTAACTAAAAAGTATCTAAAAATTACTAAAAGTAGCTTAAAATACTAAAATATGAAAAGACTATTTTACAACTAGTTGTAAAATCAACTAAAATATTCAAAACTAACTAAAATTTACTTAGACATAAAGCAAACGAGAGTGAATAAAAGCCTAAAATATGTAACAAATAATCGATCATCAAGGCCTCCTGTTTTGGTGCTTGGAACATGTAACAACCCAATATTGACCCTAATCAGACATAGTGGTTTCGGGACCACAAATCTGAGTCAGAAAAATATCTTAATATTATTTTGTGAGTTTATTATATGTGAATTTGATTGTGTGAAATTTTCATGTTTTAATTCCGTCGTTTAAGTGTCCGATTTAATAAAAATGGCTTAATCGCGTAAAATGAAAATTTAAGGGTTAAATCTAA
>CM025151.1:27748701-27759733 GCA_013467495.1 Gossypium gossypioides
TCATTTAAGACAAGACAGCAGAGATAGTTTTCATTTTATAAGTAGACAATTAATAGAAAAAGAGCCCAATTAGAACAACAGGGCATAATTCCTTCTTGCAGAAAATAGCACCATCTCAACATCCTATTCTTGTGACAATATACGCTGCAAACCTACATAGAAAATAGCTTTCAACCATGCAACTAATCAACCAACATATTGCTACTCTCAAGAAAATGACCCATAAGCACAAAATCTTGCCAGTAATTGTATTTTAAATCCATGTAATAATCCAGATAAAGCTGGAAGCTGAATCAATTTGCAATGACAATAAGCATCACTGTGCTTACAAGCAGAACTTCATGGGCACAAGTAGAAAGGAATTTTATCAAACATTAAAGAGAACAGCAAGGCAAGCACCCATATATCATCTTATATTTCCACTCTTTTAATTTTCCCACAGATTGAGCCACACAGACAGACGATGCTAACATACTCCAAAAGGAACCATCAGTCACTAACATTACAAGCTCACAACACAAGAATATTCAAATCTTAACTCGACCTCTCCCCAACCAGCTCCAAACAAATAACAAAAAGGTTTCAACACCAAGCACTAGTGCACGGAGAAGCGAGAACTCAACTATTTGTCACTCACATTAGACAACGTGACGGTATGTCAAGCTACGTTATAGCTCTCCCAATGGGCCCAAATAAGATAAATCAATGTGTAGAGCACAAGCACCAAGCACAACCGAAATCTAGGTTCCGACGAACCTAGAAATAAAGAACAAGCATTTTAGGCCTCCCCTTCATCAGTTGCTTCCTGCTCTATCCAAACAAATCTCTCACAATATATTTTCTAGGAATCTAGCTAAGCAAATAACATAAGAAGGCTATGCACATGACCAAGAAAGAGATAATGAGCAGCACTAAGCTAGCTTTGCAGATAAGACATCCGTCTTGTTTAAACTATTAACTCATTCATGTATGGAAATAACAAATTAACCTAGAAACGTCAGTTGCATACTTAAAGTAGAAATATTCATACCAAACAAAAGGAATAAGGGATTCCACCATCTCCACACAAATTTCAAGAATCAAATTGGTTCATCAAGCATATATTCTCACTTGACAAGCACAAGAAACCAAGTGCCATGTAGTAACTCTACCCAAAATTCATAATTGTATTGCTGCTTTGGATTTGAATGAATAAATAAGAATAATGCACATAGATCAGAACTATTAAGGTTCTACCTAATCGTACCAAGACAGAATCATCAAAGCATTCACTTCACCAAGCATCTATGAGTATATAGACTTAGTCACTCACAGAAGACATCAATCTTCACCAAACATACAAGTAATTCCCATGAGAATGGACCATAGTTCTCTCTGAATAATGTATAACCAAACCTGACTTGACGGCTCACAACTATGAATAATAAATAAAAAAGAAAGAAACAAAATGATAAATGGATTGAAAATAGCAGAGCAGAATTGCTGAAAATACAATAAAATAAGTGGAGAACCTAACAAGGAATTTTCATAAAAGGTTAACCTCTACTGCAGTGGTTAACCACAAGCAGGAGCAAAAATGTTTCACAAAGCCATCTGATAGAAAAGAACAACAATTTCAGGTAACCATGCTGCACAATTCTAGAATCCAAACCTCCAAGTTGGTTTAAATTCAAACACATCCATTCCTCCACGCACATTACAACATTCACATTACACAACAGCATTCAAACCATGAAAAAGAAAATGAGTTCCCTGAATGAGAAATCCATCAGCATTCTCACTATCTGGCACAAAAGGCAAGCACTAATGATACAATCAACAATGGAAACTATAGATAAATAAATAAATAAAAACCAAGAAGCAACCAAAATCTGAGCAGGGCAGCGATTATATTATAAACAGGACATGACAGGTGGAATAAAATAAAAATCAATGAGTTCAAACTACACAATCCTATTGGTATCACATAAATTTAGGGAAATTCAAAAGAAAAAATGATTAGTGCAACCACAAAGCCAGCCTGGAGCATAAGCGCAAATTTGCTGATTAAATAACCAATGCTAACTGCTGCATCAGGTTGCAGTCACAAGATACAGCAGCAGCAGCAACTAATTTTCTATTGTAGAAAAGAGAATTCCCACAGAACTTTTAGTAATATTATAAGGATAGAAATCAATACAGAAAATGAGCCGGCAACCAATATAGACTAGCCATCCAACCGATAAAAATAATTCAACCAACATGCCCAAATACAGAGTCACCAAAAAATCAACTCCCATGCACATAAATCAATCCCAAAAAACTGTGATGCCTGTAAAGCTCCAAGTAACAAAGCATAGAATCAAGGAATTTGCAACACACAGAACTGAATAATCATCCATATCAGATAAACATCCAAATTCAAATCCATCTAAACAAAGTAAAACTGGTCCATAGAAATTTCAACCCCCGTATTAAAATAAGAATTACCAGATTCTCCAAGATAGAAGTCAACCACAGAAATCCTCCAACCAACAATATGACATAAACCATTCAACACAACAATCATAGAGTTACTTGTTTTTACATAATACAACAGCAGCACATCCTTCAATGTATATATGTAGATATACTACAGTAATGGAAATAAACACTGCCATGAAAGTTTATTGTTGGCTAATGCCCTCACAACAGAATCCATTATTTCAAGGACAGGTTCCATTTCTGGTACAAGTTCCCTACTTTTTTCTATACATAAACCAGTTTTTAGCGAGTTTACATTTCTCTCCTTGTTTGACAGGAGTGACATAAAAAAAGGAGGTAGCAACCAAAACCAACAAGCGCGGAACTTGTATCAAAAACAAACTGAGACGAAGATGAGCTTAAGTTTGCTCCTATCAGCCTCTCAGCACACCTGAAATAAGATAGGTATAATAACAAATATCCAAGGATGAAACAACATTCATACATACCTTGAGGTTGGCCAGTTTTTTTATCTTTTATTAAAGCAACCTCTATCACATCTCCATGTTCTTCAAATAAGTGCCGAATCTGACAAAAGATGAATAAATAATATCATTTGTACAGGAAATAATACCAAAAAGCCCAAAATGCAAAATAGCTTAATATTACATGGCATTAATGCTTAAATGGTATTCATTCGATATATCAAATCGACATCCAGCATATGAAGATAAGTGAATCAAATTACATATCTGGAAGGAGAGTACAAACAGGAGTATGATAGTTTCAAAAGTATCATGCAAAAAATGAACTGACTTACATCCTCTTCTCTAGCCGTCCTTGGTACAGATCCCACAAAAAGTTTGGCAAAATTGCCCCCACCCCCAGCACCACCAAATCGATCTTGACAAAGCAAAAAGAAAATAAAAAAAAAGTATAAGTAGATAAAATACGTAATGTAATGGTCTGGGGATGCAATTATTATGGTCAGAAGTCAGTAAAGAAGGATAAAATTCGAATATGGAAAGCAGAATTCAAGATAAATGATCTGTAGCTAAAACCATACATGCAGCCAAGGAACAAAAAATTCAAGTAAATATTGAGAACTTGGTAAATTTATACTTCAAAACGAAAGTCCATCAAATAGAAGCAAATGCTAAGGAAAATGCCCTAAAATCTTTGTATTGACGAATTATTCAATTAGTGGAAGCAGTAAATGAGTGAAAAATTACAATTGAAAAATATAAAATAACTTGGATTGTAAGCAACAAAACGAACCTCTGTTGGGGGAACCACCTCCACGGCCAGAAAATGGAAAAGGGCGTTTCTGTCCCGTATGAGCTGGCTGCAGATGATGCGGTGAAGGTTTTGGATAATTACCCTCAAAACCACCGGCCATAGGCCGAAAACCTTCCCCTCCTCCGCCACCTCCAATTGGCCGAAAGCCTCCACCTCCGCCAGCGCTGTTGTGATGCTGACGAGGAGGACTATCGAAGGGACGATGTCCTCCTCCTCCTCCACTGCCACGGAAGTTGCTAGGGCTACGTCGACGGTGTTGGTAGAGATCTTGGGCATCGAACTTATCGTTGAAATTAGTATTGGTGTCGGTGTTAATGTTGTTATAGCGGCTCATAGGAGAAGCGTCGGAGAAACGCGAGGGTCCTCTATAGTAACGGTCGTGATTATTGTTATTATAGTAAGAGTCTTGGTTGTTGTTGGTGGTGGTGTTGTTGCCATCGCCATAGCGGTCGGCTCTGTACCTATCCAGCTTTGCTGAGTGTGTTTAAGCTCAAAGTTGAAGCCCTAAACTTGAAATTTGCAGAAATTAAAACAAAGAGAAAATGTTACTAGTAAAAACAAGTTGAAAGAAGAAAATAGATAGAGACCAAAAAGTACGCAAAGTGAAAGAGAATTTTGGTTGGAGTTTTCAAGGGGGCAAAGCAGGTCAGGTCAGGGCAGGACAAGTCTCTTTATCTGAAGTAGTTTCTGGGCTCCCTAATAATGGCCCAAATTAATTGTTTTGGTCTTTTAGAGGTCTCATTTAGCCCAATCTGAATGAAGTTTGAGTTTGATTTTTCGTGCTCTACATCATGAGTTCATTGCCATCTACCAACAAAATATCAGTTGACCCATAGGGAGCTTCATTAGAGTCAAACTGAAAATTAAAGTTCGAGTTTTGCTTCTCTAAATATATGCTTTCACATCCATTGCTGGAATCGGTGTAGGAAAACCCTGCAATCACCAACTAAAGTTTGTAAAAGGTGATTTACCTTACTTGAATTCGTTACTAAGCTAATGACTGTCATAGAGAGAGCAAGGATGAGTCCATCCTAGGGGGCCCACAGTTCTGCTTCGGTGCTTGTAGCTCTCGGGATGCATCTAAACGACCCTATAACCCAATCCCTAAATGATTTCTAATAACAGTTCCCGCCCCGACACAACCAGGGTTCTTAAGCGCAAAACCATCCATGTTAACCTTAACAAAGCCAAGTTTAGGTTTTTGCCATCTAACAGGGATGAAACAGGCTTGTGGAACTCTTTTAATGCTACCCGCAGCAAAAAATTTTGTTGCTTTTCCTGTAGTCAAGTTGACGAGAAGATTAGGATTTGGATTGTTGGTAAAGAGTAAGACGTTTCTCAATAGACAAATCTCTTATAGCATGAACGTAAACACTAAGGGCCACGGGATTTTTGGCTTAACCAGCCAGGCTTTTTCAATGATGTTCAAGTCAAGCCAATCGGTCCAGTTACTATCCCAGTAGGATCTTAAGGGAGCATGATTTTTAACAGTCGATCACCACCCCTTAGTTATTGTGCATTCTCTAAAGATATGCTCGATTGTTTCCGGGGAGTTTCTACAAAACAAGCAATCCCCTGTTTCATTTAATCACATTCCCCAGTGTCTGAGGAAGTGTTTTGTCGGGATGATTTTCTTGAAGTATTTCTAGAGAAAGAATTGAAGCTTGGGTGGTAGTTTTGCTTTCCAAACATTTTTCCAATGTTGTTCTGACTGGTTGAGATTTAAACTTCTGGTTTCTTGACCATGGATCATTTCATAGGTGCTTTCCAGAGAAAATTTTCCCGAGTTTGTTAAGTTCTAGCAGATTGTTCACGCTTTATATGGGGGAAAGGGTGCATAGGAAAATCTGTAGTATATGCCTAGGAATTTGGAATGTTAAGGCCTTTCATTTTCATGACCGTAAATGAAAGGTTAGCATCATCACAAGTGAGTAGGCCGATTATGATTTTTCTCAAAGGGCCAAGGCCCAACCAGTTATCAAGCCAAAATCTAGTATTTCCACCATATTTGATTACCCATCTCAAGCCCTCTTCATTAAAATGACTAGTCTTTTGAAAGGCTTTCCAAATAGGTGATGCGGTGCGATTATGATATATGGATTTTAGGGTTTCATATACTTGGTGAGAAGAACTCTTGCCCACAAACTCCCCCTCTCGTGAATAAGTCGCCAACTAAGGTTGACCATTAAAGCATGATTTCTCTTTTTTGCTTTCTTATACTAATCCACTAAGGGGCTTTGGTTTAGTGATGGTATCCTAGCTAGCTAGGTGGAGATTACTCTTTACTTCTATTCCTCCCAAAGGAAGTTTCTATTAATTTGGACAATCATTTTTCATATAAAGGTTGGGAGGAGATTTACTTGCATGAAATAAGTAGGGATAGAAGTTGGGGTAGCTTGAATGAGTGTAAGCCTTCCAACTAGGGAAAGGAGGTTGGCTTTCCAAGAGCTAAGATTATCACTGTAACACCTTATACCCAACTTGATCGACGGGTCCGAATACTAGATGTCACATTAACTCTGAAACGAACTACGAACAAATTTCGACTAAATTGTAAAACTAACATAACTAAAACTGCCAAATATGTTTTTATTAATCATACTTAACTTAGTTGAACTACCAAATGAACATACAATTATCAACTTCTAGATCAAAAGTCTTAACAAGCAGACTTATGTACAATTAACAATAACAGTTCTAATATTTTTAATCAATTTATCTTCACTGAAAATAAAATACTACAATTTATATTTAGTTAAAAAAAAAAGAAAATTTTGACATTGAGGCTCAACCTCTAGGTCGCCCCACTATATGCGTGTTAAAACTAAGTTTAACACCCATAACTCATACCCGTCGCCGAATTAGGATTGCGGCGTATTACAGTACAATCCAAAATAATCAAATAACAATGGCATCAAGTTTACCAAAATAATTAAAAATTTCATAAATAATTCAAATTTGAGTAACATATACATTTATGGGCCTTAAATCGAGCCTATGATGCCTTAAATATAGTTTAGGAACAATCAGGGACCAATTCGAAACAGATCAGAAGATTTAGGGAAAAAATAAAAAAGTTCAAAATAAGGGTCACACGGCCATGTGACAGAGCCTAGACCATGTGGCTCAGGACATAGCCGTGTGGCTACTACGCATGCCCGTGTGATTACTCCGCATGCTCGTGTAACTCACTGTGACCGTGTAGCTCAGGGTCACGCAGCCGTGTCACCAGGCCGTGTAACTCTCTGTGCTCATGTGGACCAACTTGTACCATAACACGCTAAAGGCACACGCCTGTGTGGGTTGCCTATGTGTGACACACGGCCATGTGGCTATCGGTGCCCCAGGTCGTGTGTGCCCAAAAATGACCCAAAATAAGCTAAATTTTCATCCAAATGCTTAAATACCTAAACTAACTTATAACATATGATCACAAAACTTCAAAACACATTCAAGAACATCCAAAACATGCTAAATCAATCCATCTAAGACTTAACTCTTGTGTCATCAATGACACAACATCTCAATCATCCAACATTTCCTTACTTTAGTTACATTACACACTCAAATATAACTTACCTTCAATTCCTTTATACCATACCTAATTCAAGCCACACTTACCATTTCATGCTTGTTCACTTATTCTTAAACATGAAATTATACATACATACCACATTTAACTACTCATACCATAACATTAAAATGTACAACCAAAACACATTACATGTACTTATGAAACATTATAGAACATAATTGAATGCTCTTACTACATGCCATATAAGCCAAATCAAATTCATAATCTACCAAAAAACCTTGGATAGTGTGATTATTTGAGTTGATCCAATCTCCCGATTTTCCTCAAACATTATCTATAAGAAAGCATAAACAAACATGAGAAGCTTTTATAAAGCTTAGTAAGTTCGTCGATTAAACGATAAAGCTTACCGAATTAAACATAATAATTCAAATAACAAAATTTATAAACAGAGTTCCTGTCAATAAGGTTCTTAACAGAGTTTCTATCAACAAGGTTATTAACAGAGGTCCTGTCATTCACAGCTCACAACAGGGTGAGTAATGCTTAAACAATAGTACAAATTAATTTCCACATTTCAATAACATTCAGTGATCATTAAAACAATGCCCGATGAACGATATACAGATACGAGTACACGATTAACCATCCAACACACCAGATGCTCGTATAAGCCAGACCAACCAAACACACCACAGCACCAAGTGCCTAGCCCGTAGGCTCAAATCTGCCCCTGTAACACACCAGAAAACATTGTAATATAACACGATACTCCGTAAAAAATGCAGGACCTCGGCATATCCAATGAATAGAGAATATACAAAAATCATCTCCATTGCTCAAATCGATCCCGTACCGCGTGCAAAATAACCTATTGGCATGCCAATCGTACTCTATCCTATTCATCGGCTCAGAAGATATCATCAGTAATCAATGTTATAAACGATTCTTTATTTCAGTTCTCATTTACACAGCATCAAATATATTAACCAACATTCAACAATTAAATTTCTATCCAATAAACACATAAAATGTATTAAATTAAACTGAACGAACTTACCAGACTAAACTACAGTGATGACAAAGATATAGGGACTATTTAACAATTTCTCTATGCCTCGATTTTCATCCTATTATTGATCTAGAATAATAATTTTATTCAATTAACTAATTCCAACAATAAAGTTAACTAATTTATGAAATTAAGTCCTTTTAGATATTTTATGAAATTGCCCTTAATATTTTACTTTTATGCAATTTAGTCCTTAGGCCCCAAACTTGCAATTTAACCAATACTAAATAAAACCCAACCTTGCGGAATCATGTAGAACTATACTACAACCCATTTTTACATTTAATTTACATAAATTCCTTGAAATTTTGTCACTTTAACAACTTAGTCCTTAAACATTAAAATCATCAAAAACTACTTTACAAAATAGTCCAATTTGTCAACCAAGATTAATAACCTATCATAAAACTTCAAGAACACACTAAACTCATAAATGGCATAATTCATAACATTTAATAGTTTTATAAATTAGTCCCTCGATTAGCTAGATCAAGCTAATACGAGCTCAAAAACATAAAACTTACTAAAAACAGGCAAGGTTTACCTATCAAATGAGGAACCCTAAGCTTGGCTAAAAGCTTTCTCCTCTCCTCCCATGGCTATTCGGTTTTGAAAGAAAGAATAGAAAGATGATAACTTTTAATTTTTGTTATCTTTTATTATACTTATTTGATTTATAAAATTACTAAATTAACCTTTAATTTCTAATGAAATTTCAACTTATTAATCACCCAAATCATCCACTAACTATACAAATGGTATAATTACTAAACAAGCTTACTTTCAATATAACCCTAAACTAATTAGGACTAAATGAGAAAATAACCCAAAAGCTAGTGGATTAATCATATCCACCACCACTTGGACTTTTTGACCATGGTTTAATCACCATTTTGGTCCTTTTACTAATTTAAATCTATAGCGATTAACTTTTACCTCATTTACAATTTAATCCTTTTACCGAAATTAAGCAATAAATCATCAAAATTATCAAACCAAACTTCAATTCACATATAATATGACTATAAATATTTAATAAAATATTCATGAGCTCGGTTTACATAAACGGGGTCCTGATACCTCTTTTTTCGAAACCACTTAACTTTTGGGACAATCACTTATATTAGCCATTAATTCAGTTAATTAAAAATTCACCAAATCAAAATTCAATATAAAATTATTATTGACTCGTATAATTTAAATACTGATTATACGAACTTACTAGTCAGATTTGTGGTCTCGAAACTACTGTTTCGGACAACTCTAAAAAATGGGCTGTTACACTAAGAACATATGTTCGCCTGAGCTTGAACAAATTCTAGCTCGATCCCATTTTAGCTCTTTATATAAACCATTATACCTGGAAAACATAACAAAAATTAAGTTCAAATGAACTTAGTGAGTTTCTAATATAATATACCGCTTTGTGAATTATAAGTGAGAATTTCATAGGTTTGATCTCTTGTTTGACATCGCTTGCACAAGTAGGGTTCATACATTTTTCCTAGCATACTCTTGTCCTCCTTTACGTTGGCTAAACTTAAAATTTCATACACCTTCGGCATTGCTACAATCCTCCATTTCAATCGCTCGTGCTATAGGCTACAATGTGGAATGATTTCACTTACCCATTTGCTCGGATTTCTTACAAGATAAATCATTACCTCTTTTGCCAGCAAAACATGTGCGTATTACCATAGCAATTATTATCATTACAGACTACTGTATGGTGGATTGATTTTAGAAGACTCATACATTGAGATTTACATATAGAGAATTTTTACCTACGGTTTTACACTTAAAGTCTTACAAACGCAGATTCAGGCATAGCAAACACATACTTGCAAATCCTCTATATGTGGAATCATCATCACAAATTCATATATGCAAATTCCTATTTGTGAACTCTTTCTTAAATGGTAGTTATTGTCTGACTCTTGTTTGGCGGATTGTCACGACCAAACTCTTGTTTTAAAGATAATCCTTGGTGGATTCCTATATAAAAGAAGATCTTTGCGGTTTTGACTTGAGAAAAATAACTTATACAAATCCTACTAGCTTGACCATAAGAATAAGCTTAGGCGGTCTTTTGCTTGGATAATAGTCCATGCTTACTTTTACGAAGGATAGTCTCTTTGATATTATATAGATTGAGATAAACGAGATTTAGATCTAGAACGTGGGAAAACAAATATCGAATTAGTCGACCTAATTCGTCGTTTCAGCGAATGAGGTAAGTTTGTATGTTTAATAAGCATTAAATTATACATGTTTAAATGCTTAATTGAGATAATTATGGTGAATGCTTAAATATTGAATTCAATTGTGATTACAATGCTTTGGAAATGTTTGACGGAGATTTGACAAAGTAAACGTCCCGGTTGAACCTTAGGAATAGATAGGATACAAATGTCATGACATTAGAGTTACCGGGATTACGTGTAAGACCATATTTGAGATATGACATTGATATGAGACTTCGTGTAAGACCATGTCTGGGACATTGGCATCGATATGTGATTTCGTGTAAGACCATGGCTGGACTATTGGCATCGATACGAGATTACATGTAAGACCATATCTAGGATATGGCATTGTTACGGTACTGTGTATACGAGATTCCCGAGTATCCTTTAGTATTCCAAATGGTTCAATGGGAAAAGTGGATGAAACATGGTTATTAG
>CM025151.1:27776087-27797046 GCA_013467495.1 Gossypium gossypioides
CAATCTTTAGCGGCGTTTTATGTAAAGCGCCGCTAATGCTCGATTTTTAGCGGCGTTTTTTTGTCCAAACGCCACTAAAAATGCCGCTAAAAGCCTATTTTGGTGTAGTGTTTATTATTATTAATATAAGTATTTATCGTCTAATAAAGAGAAAGAAGTAAAGAGAGGGACTACAAGCAATGTAAAGGAAAGCTTGTAGATTGAGGAGACTCTTCTATAATTTTGGTATATTACTTTTTTTGTTTAAATGTGTTGTTTGCTTGAGTGGGTGAATATAAATGAGCATATTAATTCATAATGGTAATTTTTAATGTTGGCCAAGTGTAAAGAGTGTTGAAATGGAGCTATAGTTAAACTAATGAGTTATAAAAAAATTAAATTATTTTGCAGTGATATGTATGACTAGTGGACCTAATTTCCATGATTGAATTATATTGTCTTAAATATGAAGTTTCATGAAGCGGTGATAACCATGGTTGTGATCATTGAAATTTTATATCAATGAAAGTGTCATGAAATAGCTAATGTGACTTTTAAAAAAGATGAATGTAATGCCTTTGTAAACTTAGTTAAATAGCTAGAATATGGTTGACATGTCAATAGGGTATGCATATGTTAGAAGATGCAGTTTGAAACCGTGATTGATGCCATAAGGCAAGTGTATATGGATCCATTTCTATAGTATTCAGATGATAGCGCTTTTAGCATAGTATTTCAGAGAGTTTGGTTGGTTAGCCCCAAATATATGACCTTTGTTTTGCTAAGCTTACTAAGGGCAACAAAAAAAAATATTGAAAATGGATTATTCCTGGTAAATTGAATGTTATATTCATTGTGATAAATGCCATATTTTATTAGTCCTTATACCATGGATGGTATTAATGTAATTGCATAAATAATTAGATTTGTTACCTCTATATGAGATTTTTTTTACAATTCCTCCTCATTTATGCCATCATTATCAAAGAGTTAAACTTTGCACATTGGCCAAAAAAATAGTGGGATAGGTTTGTGATTTCCATTTGAACTTACTAAGCTGATGCTTATGTGTTGTTTTTGTGCGTAGATTTTACATGAAGGTTTTTTGGCTCGCCCCAACCTTTGGGACATCGCACCATTGTGGGGCTAGAAGACTAGGAAATTAGTTTATACATGATTAGTGGCTAAAATAGAACGTACTAAGGAGTCTATTTCATTTATATATATACTAGTTTCATTATTACTTGAAAGTCTTGCTTTGAAGTGTAATTTTTAAAATTTGATCCTTTAAGCATGATGTGTTGGCCATATGTTTTAATTAGTGGCCTTAGCTTGAACTTATTAACATATGTTCATCTTGGTTTTATGCTTTTGTTTTGCCAAATGAATAGTGGTATTGTGAATAATTTTTTGTATTCATTCATGTTACTTCCAAATGAATGGTTTTATGCTTTTGTTTTGCCATATGTTTGTATTCATTCACCAAATGAATGGTGAATAATTGGTGGCCTTAACTTGAACTTATTAAGCATGAACATCAAGTAAAGAATCAACACAAAATTATCAGAAGTTAAAATGACTCAGCTACAAGTGTGACAGGTCAGCTGTAATATTTTTGTTATAATGGAACACTGAGTGTTTTGAGGATCAAACCTAAAATAGATTGGGTGATAAAGTGACTAACAATGAAAATGCATGAAATTAGTCTAGCTAGCTACTCACTGAGTATTATAGTATGGAAAATCATCATCAAATATTAATTACACTAACTTACACCTAGAAGGACTAAATTGCAAAATAGATAAAAGTACACAAATATCAATTCAATTTACTAAAGTGGTCGGTTGGCTTTCATGTTACTGGTCAATTATTAGATTAAGGATCTAAATGGTTCAAATTCCTAATTGGTCCAATTTTACCTTTTGGTCATCATTTTGCCTAATTAGATGATTTAGTTTGGTTTATCTCTCGATTTCACTAAACTAAATCGGGACAATCAAATTGGTTCTTAATAGGTTCTCCTTTCGGTCTCACCTATCTAAATGTTCACCTAAAGGCATTAGTTCTAGGTTTGAAGTCTATTCCATTTAGTCCATTTGTTATGATTTAGTCCCTGACCCAAAAACTAAACATGCAACATTTCTATCAACCAACCACCATAAGATTTAGTTAATATCCATCATCAATATATAAACATCAGTTAAGTTCATACTTAAATGATTCATTAAAAAAAGCATAAAAAACAAGGTTGAGAAAATCTTAGTGACCTAAGATTGATTCTTTGTAGAAGATGATAGTAGCACTAGTGGTGATGAAAGCACAACTAAAGCTGAGACTTCTACTGTAACACCCCAAAACCCGAACTAAAAGTTTAGATCGAATCCCGGAGGTTACATTGATCATCGAAGTGATCGTAAGAAAATTTTACAAAACAAATTATCTCAAATCCATTATAAACACCTTTTTCTCTTTACAAACCAAAGCATTTAATCATTTAGATTTCAATCAGAAAAATTAAAGTTAAGTTTAATTTATGAACAACGTAAGATTTACGAGAAAAATACAAAACAGAACTTGTACCACCATTTTTGTAAAACCTTACCGTTCATAACAATATATCATAATGGGAATTGAAAAGAAAAACTGTTAACTTATTTTTAACCGTGACTATCCGAGACCTCCGCATACCGAGTCGAGCATCAGAATTTAAAAATCTACCTACAAGGGGAAACACTAAGGGGGTGAGCTACACGAGCTCAATGTGACTTCAAATTGTATCTAACAACGGAATTACAGATCTGGCACATGGCCGTGTGGCACCTAAATTAGTCTGAAAACCCTAAATCCCAAATATACATAGTCGTGTGAACCGCTCGTGTGAGAGCACACACCCGTGTAGCCACCTGTGTGGTGATGAAATGTACCGAAACAGGCTACTGAATGTGCCTTTGTTGTCGAAACATTCTCCAATCCTTAATAACTCAGAAATAAATCAAAATCACACCCAATTTTAAGCCATTCCACAATACTCGACCTTTCGAGTGGTCAATTTCACAAGCACACAAACAATGTCAAATTTCACCGAAACAAATCAAAAATTCGATAACAAAGGGGAAAGGTTTTCGATCACACACGCAAGTACGGATTGCCATTAAATTGAATCATCAATTCACAAATAAACTGAAAGAGTTTTGAAACCCACACTTGATTTGCGATCAATGACGTCCAGACACCGACTCGACAACAATGGAGCGAAGCTCTCTGAAATCCACAAGTAAAATCGTTTCCCAAAAAAAGAAAAAAGAAAAATAAAAATAAAAGAAAAACAAATGAGAGGGAGAACGTGAAATAAAAGAGAGCAGTAAAAACTAAAAAATAATTAATAACCAAAATAAGATAATAAAATAACACTAAATAAAGGAAATAATTATCTAAACCTTTAAAACGAAACAAATATGGTCCTTCAAAACACTCTTGAGGACTTGAACTCGGGACCTAAAGGAACACTAACACACTACCAACCACCAGACCAGCAGGCTCATTCTGTCACCAAAACGCGCAACTAAACACAATAGAACAACTTACTCACTGACCCTAACCACAAAAGCTCAAACTTCTAACCCCTAAAAATTGTGGTGTTACAACTCACCCCTCCTTAAAAAAATTTCGTCCCCAAAATTTCCACTAACAGAACAGTGGTCTAACACAACTACACCACTACGCTCCTGTTGCACACTCTGATCCCGAAGCACTACCATATTAGACTTTAAAATTCAAGACCTCATACACACACCAAGAACACTTAACCACTGAAGCAGATACACATTTATCCCATCACACGTAATTACTATACGTTGATAAAAACATCAAAACATTCACAACTATACATGTCTAAAAGTTGTCGAGGACATTTTCGGATCCTATGTTCTGTGGACCCACAACGAAAACATGCTCCCATCTTTTTCTAGTAATTGCCCGGATGACGCTTCTTGTAGTGCTCACAAAACGGAGTGCTTGCACCACTACTGGCACCCTTCGTAAAACTTTTATTTCCACACAAATGCATTCTAACACACTTTACAAATTGAGGCTTTAACCTCGGAGGACTGTGATCTATTTTCTTCCCACAATCTACGCACCTAGCTCGAAGCATTTCACTAGCCCTCCCTAACCTTGCCTCAAACACTTTCTCTAGCACTTCCTTCACTACCCGAGTTAATGCCTCAGTACTAAGCTCCGGGATATCGCTACTCGAAGTTGGTGAAATCGCATTGACCTCTGACTTTTGAACAGACACATATCCCGAAGAAACACATGACTCCTTGCAATCTCGCTTACCTTCAGAATCCATATCGATCTTGTACCTAAGCTTTAAGAATCTACAATTTCCAAAGTCGTACACAAGCATAAATGTCTAAATATTATAGTTCTAAGCTTACCGAACTAATATTACAATTCTCTAAGTTTAGCTCGGATCAGCACCGGAGTCTCGAACATCTCATTTTTACAAAAAGGTTTTTTTTCAATCACAAGTCATTTCAAAACACTATGCTATAGTTTCCCAAAATTTTTTAAAACGATCACATGCGCACACTGTTACATAAAAACACAGGCTAAGTTTTTGCAAACCTAGCTTTGATACCACTAAATATAACACCTCAGAACTCGGCCTAGAAGTTTAGACCGAATCCTAGAGGTTACATTGATCACCGAGGTGATCGTAAGAAAATTTTACAAAAAAAATTATCTCAAATCCATTACAAACACCTTTTCTCTTTACGAACAAAAACATTTAGGGTGAGTTTGGATGGGCGGTACATTTATCAGCAGTTAGTGTAAAAACAGTGGTGGCGGTGAGATTAGATACTGTAGCGATACTGTAGCGTGAGACAAGAATTAAGCTAAACGCATCGCACCGCACCCAATCGCCCATCCAAACCCACCTTTAATCATTTAGATTTCAATCAAAAAATTAAAGTTAAGTTCAATTTATAAACAAAGTAAGATTTACGAGAAAAATAAAAAAATAGAACTTGTACCACTGTTTTTGTAAAACCTTACAGTTCGTAACAGTATATCAAAATGAGAACCAAAAAGAAAAACTGTTAACTTATTTTTAACCGTGACTGTCTGAGACCTCCGCATACCTAGTCCAGAATCAAAAATAAAAAATGTACCTGCAAGGGGAAACACTAAGGGGGTGAGCTATCTAACAACGAAATTACAGATCAGAAACTAACCAGTAGTTCAATAACGAAAAATACTTACAGAGATACGCAGAAATAGAAAACAAACTTGGAACCATCGTCCCAAAAATACACAACATTCAAAACACACCAAATCACACACAGAATACTCAACAGATTAGCCATCATTAGGTCGATACAATAATACTTATCATCATAATGTTATGACGAACAGACCGATTACAAACAAGTAGCTCACATCTAGATGAATATGAATGCAGTCAAGTGTTAAAAACCCACCCATCCAGCCAAAACACCTCTCCGTCCCCCGATCATACCCTAAAAGAGTTGTTTAATCTCATCCAACCAAACACACCACATAGGACCTCGAAAGGCCCATCCAACCCTACACACCATGTATATGGACTAAGCCATTAAGATAATAATACACAGTAAGGCTGGCATATATACAGTACAGTGCATTACGATAAACCGCTATACAGACAAGTTTGCAGTTAAACTGCCAGATTAGATCAGAATCAGTCTTCCTTCTCTTCATAACTAACCCAAAAATTTCTTTATGCAAGTGCATGCATGCTTACAACCTCACAGAAATAATGAACACATCGGCAGACAGTCAAACAGAAACACATATGTACACACTCAGCTAACCAAGTTTAGAATCAGATATCTTGCACAACAGTCACAAACAACACATAAACCGAAGCCCATATCAGAGTCTTAACTTCCCTTACTAAAGCCTAGTTAAGGGTCAGAACACAAAGACACATTTTCAGCTAAAAAACATACACAGAACTAAAATTGGTGACTTAGGGCCACACGGCCATGTGCTCTGGCCGTGTGGGAAAGCCTAGGCCGTGTTGGGGTCAACACGCCCGTGTGGAAGGAGGCACACTGCCGTACGGCTGAGGCACACGCCCGTGTCAGCCAGGGACATAGCTGTGTGAACAGGCAGTGTAACTCTCTGTCTATTTGCTAAAATAGAGTATAGGGTAGGCACGGCCGCATGAGGGTTTCACACACTCGTGTAGGATTCTTAAATCCCAAAATTAGCTACACGGTCGTGTGACACTAAATCACTGAAACCCTAATTCCCAAACACACGCGTCTGTATCGCAGGGGACAAGCCTTGTAAAAAATTGACTAATTTCCCAAATTAGCCACAAGGTCGTGTGACACCTAAATTACCTCAGAAACCTTAAATCCCAAATGAACATGGCCATGTGAACTACCCGTGTGGGGGTACACGCCTGTTTGGCCACCCGTGTGGTCACAAAATTACACCGAAACAGGATACCGAATGTGCCTTTGTTGTCGAAATATTCCTCAATCCTTAATAACTCAGAAATAAATCAAAATCACACTTAGTTTCAAGCCATCCCATGATATTCAACCTTTCGAATGGACAATTTCATAAGCACACAAACAATGTCAAATTTCACTAAAATAAATTGAAAATTCGATAATGAAGGGGAAGGGTTTCTGATCACACACGCAAATACAGATTGCCACTAAATTGAATCATCAATTCAGAAATAAATTGAAGGAGTTTCGAAACCCACACTTGATTTGCGATCAATGACGTCTAGACACCGACTCGACGACAAGGGAGTGAAGCTCTCTGAAATCCACAACTAAAATGTTTCCCAAAAGAAGAAAAAAGAAAGAGAAAAATAAAAGGAAAACGAATGAGAGGGAGAACGTGAAAAAAGAAAAGAGCAGTAAAAACTAAAAGATAATTAATAATCAAAATAAGATAATAAAATAACACTAAATAAAGTAAATAATTATCTAAACCTTTAAAACAAAACAAAAATGGTCCCTCAAAACACGCTTGAGGACTTGAACCCGGGACCCAAAGGCACACTAACACACTACCAACCACCAAACTAGTAGGCTCATTCTGTCACCTAAACACGCAACTAAACACAATAGCACAACCTACTCACTAACCCTAACCACAAAAGCTTAAACTTTTAACCCTAAAAAATTAAGGTGTTATATTTACACTTTTGAAGCTTAACAAAGCTTAAATCTATAAGATGCTTTAAAGAGAAATCAAAATACAAAGAAGAGTTTTTGTATCTAATTGTAAGAAAATGAAAGCTACAATAAAAACTAAAGAATCTACCAGCTACAACTAACTAAGCTGAGAAAGGAAAAGACTCTAAAGCTAAAATTGGAGAAGATAAATAAAATAGAACCTAAAATGATGATAAAAGTTGGCTTCTTTATGTTTGAAAACAAAACTGGCTTTAATAAAACTAAAATTCAACCCTAAAGTTTGAAAAAAATGCCCTTAGTGTGTATGAGCTGATCGGAGCTAGTGTTGGACACAAAATTACCCTATAGTATTTTTCACTCGTTAGGCTTCAGTGTTGTGACACCCAAGTTTTGGTGTTACGAAATCCTCGACAGTGGCCCTGACTCCTTCACTTCAACCATCAACAGTGGTATCGTGACACAACACACTTAGTGCAACGACATCTTCGACAAACTACTCCAGGTTAGTTTCTCGCTGAAGTCTTTCTTCCTTAAGGTGATGGACGCTTAGAGTCATGACATCCTGACATCAATGTCGCAACACCCACATCAGATGCAGCTTTTCTTAAGGTTTGATTGTTGTTGTCTCCCTACACAAACTCAAATACACCGTTAGGCTCCCAATGACACCATTTTACCAATTTGGGTATAAAAAGGATTAAAACTAAAGAAAAGGGTTATTAATACTAAAAATTGAAAATCAACAAAAAACATAAAAAAATACTTGTAAATTGCTTGAGAGAAAACCCATCAAGTGTTTTAGAGAGCCTAATCTAATATATCAAATTACAATAGGTCAATTAGGTTTTAAAAGGTTTCTAAGAGTTACATCAGAGATATGGTAGTTAAAATTGAAGCTATGACATGTTTTGAGTATTAAATTGAAATTTTGGTCCCCTTCTTCAAGGTTTCAGTACATTGTTTTTAGGTATCAGAATGATGAAGTCAATCGCTCAATTTTGGCTTTAGGGGTCTAAGGTATCAATACCAAGCTTGGATGCATTGGAACATGAAAGTCAATGAGCAACAATGAACAATACTAGAGAGAGGTATCAGTACTTCTTCCACATGTACCAATACCTCTACTTTAAGTTAAGCGAATTGCACTGTTTTAGTCCATTTTGACTATCGAGAACTCACTTTAAGGCCTAGACACCTCTAAACCACTTCTAAATCATTTTAAAATATTTCTAAAGCTCCTAAATTGTTATAAATTTGACTCAATGATTTCCTTAAATTTTTTTAAAGATTTACTACTTAAAGCATTATAAGTCATATGTTTAAGAACAAAATTGTCAAACTTATCCGACATTTGCACTCCTTTAATCAGTTGAAGGATAATAGAAAGCATACAAAATAGCTTTTCTCTAGTAGATGGCTAAATCAACACTCCAACCATGTAAATTTCACTAACTGCCCATTGAAATCTTTCTTATTCTCGAGGAATGCTCCTAATAATCCACCAAATACTTTCGACAATGAGAATGAACTATCACAATCATGCCACTATTAACTAGAAGGTCTATCGGTATTACCATATTTTCCAACATTATCGTAAATTTTCTTCATGAAAAATATAAAGTATTGGTCTCTGGTCTCCATTGATCAACTAGAGCATAAAGCAATCCTGCGGACACTTGAACTTGATATTTGGCTAGCATATATGAACTAGTAATTCGTAAGTAATCGAGAATTTGATCTCCAATATATTTAAACTCTTATTTTAAAGGCACAGAAACAATCACAATTCATCTGTTATTGTTGCAATAGAAGTGATATATCATTCTTACAATCTCAATACATCCATTCTAAATTTTGGAATGTAGAGGTTAATGGTTTTTGGTAACTTCATTAGGAGATAAGTAGGTAGGATAATTTAGCGTGAAAAATAAAAAAAAATATGATAGGCTATTTATAAAATTTAGGATTAAGATTACGTTAGGGGCATTTAACGGGACCTGGACACCTCAAAGGCATATGTCAAGGTTTATTTAAAAAAAAAATTGAGATTAGAGCCGAGTTTATGGGAGATAATTTGTAATGACCTAATTTTTAATTGTATCGTAAAATTTAATTTCGAACCGAATTAATTGGGTTGAATTAGTAAATAATTTAAAATATAATAATTACTAGTAAAAACAGTAAAAACAGTAAAAATATAATAATTACTAGTAAAAATATAATAATTAGTACAAATCTGAGAGGTCAAATAATTAAGTGTTATTGAATTAAATCGGTTAGTAAAAACAGTACGAGACTAAATTGATTAGTGACTAAAATGAGGGGAAATTGATTTCTAAGTTGATAAGTGCCTTAAATGGCAATTAAGATAATGATATTCAAGCAATTAAACCAATAATATGTATGAATTACAGGATGACATGTTATCAACCATTGATTTCCACTTATCTTTAGTAAAATGGATAATAACCATAGATTAATATTGTTAATTAATTATGATTAATTAAAATAGTAAAATGGTGAGAAAAGAAAAGAAAAATCAACCTTTCTTTCATATTTTCAGATCGAACAAGGGAGAAAGGAAACAAATAAGTTTCAAGTTCTCTTAACCATTTTCGTAAGCTCCAAGACCAAATTGCTAAGACTTCGAGACATCGAAAAGCAACGGGAAAGGTAAAGTAGTCAACAAATAGCTAATCTAGTTTGTGCTCTGAAAATTTGAATTCACCAGATAATTATTCAAATATGTTCGATTAATTAAATGCTCATTAGTGGTAAACTTGCTATGTGATTGTACTTGAAAGGTGCATATATACCTGACTATGTGAATTATGATTATTTGATTATGTTTATATATATTTGCTTGATGAAATACAATATTGAAAAATGAAATATTGCCCTATTAACATCGCTGGATAAAGTTATATGTATAGTTGACATGCCATAAGGTCTGTTTTGATAGGTGGGAGATTCAGCTCTATGCACTTATATATATTGTAATAGTTCCTTAATACCCCGGGGGTCGAGAACATTGCCCCAACTGAAATTCCCTGAAGGTATGAGTGTATTCTGGAGTACTTGGTGGGGTTAATGCATTTATGCCCGATTAACACTTTAAAATTTATTTGGTGTGTTGGTGGATTGATCCAAGTATTTTTCCTTGAGTCTGATATTTATTAATAGGGATTAAAAAGGTATTAATGCTAACTGTATACATGTCTAACTAAAAGAGATAAAAATGTTGAAATAATACATATTTGATATGTTAAACTATATGCAAATACCCTGAGGGTGCATCAGAAACTATAATGAATAATCGAGCGAACCATTTATATGAACAAGGTGAAATGATATATGATTTAACGATGTATACGTATTCTTCATGTTAATGCTGAAATGGTTGTTGGTTAACTTCACTTATCTTGTTCTTTTTTCTATTTGATTTTGTTTTGTTTATAATAAATTTTGAATTATGTAACGCCCTAAAAATTTGAGTGTTGTTTGTTAAATTTTGATAGAATTTAGTCTTTGTATCTTTGGTTAAGTGTTTTTTTTATGTGTTTGAGATCGAGGGTTCGAGTCTTTCTTCCTGAATTTTTACTGTTTATTCTGGTTTAACCCCGATTCTTGAATTCGCGACTTAAGTTTATTTCTGCATTAATCTATGTCAAGAATGAGTTACTGGTTCGATGGTTAAGCTTCTATATACTTTATGGTCCTGTGTTCAAGTATCTACACATGCGTCAAGGAAATATTATTTCCATTTGGTACATAAATTTAGTTTTTTTTTTAAATTAAATAATTTCCTTTTGTTTTAAACTTTTTTTTTACGTTCTTCTTCTTTCCTATCTATACCGTTCTTCACCTCTTTTTTTTGTTTCTTCCTTTTAATTGCTTCCGTAAGATTGCTACCGGGTTTAATTGGGTGTTCTCTGTGGTTCGTTGCTTCGATTGTAAGGATTTTACATAAGTCTGTCAATATTTTCTTTTTGTTTTCACTAGATTTCATATGGTTTGTCGAGGTTGAATGTTACTGTTAGTGATGCTCAGCTCTTTGTTAACTGTTCAATTTGCTTCCGTTTAGGCGAAGATCTTGAGAGGTGTGTTTCTCCAGCGAGTTAGTTCCGTTTAGTGGTTGTTTGATTGTTGGTAAGTGAATAATTCGTGTTTTGGGGTTTTACATCAAAGTTTTCGATGTAATTCAATTCGACTGTTAAATTAAACATTTGTTGGCTGTTTTTAGGTTATGGATTTCTCTGCATTGTTCCGACATCGAAACTACATCAGGTGTGTAAGAAAAACCCAAAACCCTATGATTCACGAATACCGAAAAACATGGTTGTCGATGCCACACGACTATGTGGTAAACCGTGTGGTTAGCCGTGTAACTCAATGTTTTAAAATTAGAGGCACATAGGTTAGGGACACGAGCGTGTGTCTAGGCCGTGTGAGAAAAATTTTTGGGTTTTGAGTTATACGTGCATGTGCTAGACCATGCGTTAGACCCTATAACTCATTATTTTGAGCCACACGGTCGTATTACAGGCCGTGTGTGACACTAAAAAGGCTACATGGGTCAGCCACCCAGGCCGTGTGAATCCATATAGGCGTGTGGGTCAAAAATCATGATTTTTCCCTAACACCGTATTCACCATTCAAATTAAATGTTGGCCTATCGTAGGGTCTGTATGATCTTACTTAGACACTAAAACTATTATCTGAGAACCTTTCAATGAATAGTCTGTTATTTATATATATATAATATGAATTCTAATGAATAAGTGTGATAATCTTACATAGGTATAATCTGAATTGGTATTTCTGTATACGCATATCTAATTTCTGTTAAATCTGTATCTGCATTGGGTTTGGGATGGTGAAAAGAAAGAAGTGTGGGCAGCTTAACAATCTACCGAATTGAGCGCCTAAGCCACAAACTTATTTCTAATTCTAGCGAATTATCGCATTTTGACCTGGTAGCTTGACTGCAATCATTTTGGAACGTGACACATATTCATTAAGTGGTGTGTGGAGATGGATGGGTTCTTTATACCCTATGTGATGTGTAGGGATGGATGGAGATGGTGTGTAGCGGTAGGGGTAGGAAATTACATCTGTATCTAAAATATTCTGAAATTGAATATGATATCCTCTATTTCTATTTCTGTATCCAATTTTGAGAATTTACTGATTAATAATAAACTGTGACCATATTTGATATGTTGTTTAAATGAGAATGTAAGTTACACACTGAGTTGTAGACTCATTTTGTCTGTTGTTTAGATTACAAGTAATCCCCAAACTTAAGCGGGTCGGTATGGCAAGAGTTCGGTAATATCTTTCCTTGTTACTTAATGTTTTATCTAGTCTTATACTTTTATGTGTTTATTTCGGACTTCAGTTTGTAATTTGGTTTTCTATATTGGTTTATCTATATAAATTATTTCGATTGTTAAACTTTAAACAGTTAAGGTTGGATTTTTCTAATGGTTTGATTTAGCCTCTAAACTTGGTCTTAAAGTCTAGGTCGGGTATGAGTGTTAGATTTAGTGGTATCAGAGCCAGATTTTCAAAATTTAGGATGTGTTTCTGGGCTCTTATTTTTGTTAAAACGTGTTTTGAAGGAAAAATTTATTCAAGCAACTCTGAAAACTATTTTTATAAAAGACTGAGTCTCCGGTACTAAACCTGTAAGTACTTCGACTTTAGTTATATTATTTAGCTAAAAATACTATAGTAACTGAACTTGTTGGCTTAGTTAAAGACTGTGATAGGAATTGTGAAGTAAGATACCTGATGAGAACTTTGAACTAATCTATAAACTTCTGGCATTATAAATAAGTTAAGGCAATGAGTTCGCGTAGTAGTCATGGACGTGGTTCTCGTGGGTGTCGTGAGCAACGAGGAGGAGCTCTAATAGAGTCATCCTCTCTGGGCAGTATGCCCAATCTGGAGACTAGCGAGATCGTTGGTACTCTTACTATTGAGATTGGGTCTCAGAATTCGACAGTCGGGGATGACGTACTGTCTTAAGCTACGTTGTACGTTTTGGAGAGGGTCATTAGGACCTATTCTGGATTCGGGGGTTGAGGGTTGGTAACTAAAAGACTCTAGTCGAATGGTGCTGACTTGTTTAAAGGTGTCCCTAGAGTCGCCCTTACTGTGGCCGAGTACTGGTTAGAGGCTACCGAATGTCTTATGTACGACATTGATTGCACTCTTGCATAGAAATTGAAGGGTGCTATATCTCTGCTTCGAGATGAGCCTTCTTAGTAGTGGTTGATAGTTGAGAAGGGCGCCCAGCCCGAACAGATCACTTAGGAATTCTTCATGAGCGCCTTTTAGAGCAAGTATATGGGGGCGAGTTGTGTGGACGCTTGTAGACACGATTTTATAAGTTTGGTTCAGATTGAGAGGTCTATAGCCGAATATGAGGTTGAGTTTCTGAGATTAAGCAATTATGCTCACATTTTGGTTTCGAATGACTATGAGAGGAGTATTCGGTTCGAGGAGGGACTGAGATATGATCTGAGAGTTCTAATAGCTCCTCAGATATAGCGAGTTTTACGACCTTGGCTAACAAGGTGAAGATAGCAGAGAATGTGAAGCGCACTGAGCGCGAGAGAAGAGAACGAGAGAGAGGTCAGAGGAAGTTCAAAAGGGATTCGGGTCCTACTAGTTCTGTGTAATGCCCTAAAAAAGGGCTAGATTTGAGGGGCCTCCGAGGATTGAGGCACTAGTTGCAATGACTGATATTCAAACCTGTAGTGATTGTGGGAGACACCATCCAAGTGAGTGATGGAGGAAGTTGGGGGCTTGTCTTTGCTACGGATCGATGGAATATCATGTTTGGGACTGTCCCCTGCAATTTGATCAGGTGCAAGCTTCTGCACAAGCTCTAGCTCCAGGTCTCGTTCAGCCACCGAGAGCAGCTCGACAACCATTTAGAATAGTGGTACGATTAGAGGTAAAAATGGTTTTGGCCGATCTCAGAGAGCACTGGGCCAATGCGCGAGTCAGACTAAGGCACGATAGCCTATCTTTGTGTATGCGGCGATGCCGACGTTGTAGCGAGTACGTTCTTTATTCACTATATTCTATATTTTACTTAGATAGATATTGGATCCACTCACTCGTATGTAGCTAGCATTGTTTATGTGAATCCGGGTATATCTGCTGAGAATACTGTTAGAGAAATTTCTGTAATTAGTCCCTTGGGTCAGTTGGTCTGAGTTGATAAAGTGTATAGACGGGTTTCGTTAGAGATTTAGTCTGTTGTGGCTTCGGCTAACTTGATGGAGTTGTCATTTGGAGAGTTTAATCTGATTCTGGGAATGGATTTGCTTGTAAAATATCGAGTCAGTTTAGATTCTACCTCTAAGAGGGTAATTCTGAGATCGGATGAGGATACCGCTATTTTTCTGATTCTGATTCTGCAAACCTTCTGTTAAAGACATTCGTACCGTAAGGGATTTCCCGGATATTTTTCCTAAAGAGTTGTTAGGGATACCTCCAGATAGAGAGTTCGAGTTTGATATTGATCTGCTTCCAGGTACTGCTCCTTTTTTATTGCTCCTTATCTCGTGGAACCAAAGGTGTTTATGGAACTAAAGACCCAACTTCAGGAATTTCTCGATCGAGGGTTCATCCGACCGAGTCTGTTCCCGTAGGGAGCACTGATTCTATTTGTCAAGAAAAAGGATGGCACAATCAGGATGTGTGTGGATTATCGTCAACTGAATAAGTTAACGGTAAAGAACAGGTATCCGCTTTTGAGGATCGAGAATCTATTCGATCAGTTTCGTACGACATTTGTATTTTCCAAAATCAATATTTATTCTGGATATCATGTCAAGGTTATGGAGACTGATGTGTATAAGACTACTTTCAAGACTCGTTATGAGCATTACGAGTTCCTACTTATGCCCGTCAGTTTGATGAATGCTCCGACCGCGTTTATGAATTGTATAAACTGGGTATTTTAGCCATATCTGGATCAGGTCGTCGTACTTTTCATCGATGACATTCTGATTTATTCTAAAATTGAGAGTGCACATGATGAGTATCTTCGAATAGTTCTGCAGATACTCCGCGAGAAACAGTTGTATGCTAAGTTTAGCAAGTGTGAATTATGATTACAAGAGGTTACTTTTCTAGGTCTTGTAGTGTTAGCTAAGGGGATTCAAGTTGATCCTAAAAAGATTGAGGTTGTGATCCAGTGGAAACAGGTTAGGAATGTGTCTGAGATTTGAAGTTTTCTTGTTTTGGCAGATTATTACTGGAGGTTTGTTGAAGGGTTCTCGCTTATCACAGCTCCCCTAACTAAGCTATTGCGAAAAAAAGCACCATTTGTATAGTCTGATGAGAAGGAAATGAGCTTTAAAAAGCTCAAGTCTATTCTGACTCTGACACTTATTCTGGTACAGCCTAAATCTGGTAGAGAATTTGTTGTCTACAGTGATGCTTCGCATGTCGATTTAGGCTACGTTTTGATGCAGGATAGTAAGGTTGTTACTTTCGCATCTTTACAGATTAAGTAACACGAGGGTAACTATTCGATGCATGACCTTGAGTTGGTTGCGGTTGTCTTAGCTCTAAAATTCTGGAGGCACTACTTGTATAGTGAGAGGTGTATCATTTCTACTGACCATAAGAGTCTCAAGTATCTGCTTACTCAAAAGGAATTGAACCTTAGGCGACATAGATAGGTTGACGTGCTTAAGGATTATGAATGTACGATAGAGTATCATCCAGTAAGGCCAACATTGTGGCCGATGCTCTTAGTTGTAAAGAGATGACTGGTCTGAAACTGATGTTTGGTCACCTGAGTTTGTTCAATGACGTTAGTCTGTTGGCCAAATTGCAGGTTAAGCTGACCTGGGTTGATTAGATTCGAGTTAAACAATTAAGTGATAAGTCTTTGGTTTTCTGTTTTCATCACGTTAAAGATGGTGGGACTTTCAATTTTGGACTAAACAACGATGGGGTACTATGTTTCAAGGGTCGGATCTGTGTGCCTAATGATGTTGAGCTGAGATAGTCGATTTTGCGGGAAGCACATACTAGCCTTTATGCTATGCACCTGGTGGGAATAAGATGTCCAGGGATCTCCGAGAGCTTTACTGGTAGCCCGATTTGAAACAATAGGTAACTGGCTTTGTTTCACGTAGCCTGACATGTCAGAAGGTTAAGGTTGAACACCAGCTGCCTTCAGGTTTGCTACAACCAGTTAAGATTCCCCTTGGAAGTGGGAGCGTTTGACTATAAATTTCGTTAGTGGGTTGCCTTTGACACCTACTAAGAATGATTTGGTTTGGGTCCTCATAGATCGATTGACGAGTCTCTTCATTTTCTTCCGGTTAAGACTGATTATTTGCTTCAGAAATTGGCTAAGTTATATGTCTCCGAGATTATAAGATTGCACAGAGTTCCGACTTCAATTATCTTTAAAAGAGAACCATGTTTTACTTTTCGGTTCTGGAAAATGTTTGAGTGTTGTTTGTTAAATTCTGATAGACTTTAGTCTTTGTATCTGTGGTTAAGTGTTTTGTTTATGTGTTTGAGATTGATGGTTTGAGTCTTTCTTCTTGAAATTTTACTGTTTATTCTAGTTTAACCCTTATTCTTGAATTCTCGACCTAAGTTTATTTCTGTGTTAATCTGTATCAAGAATGAGCCTGCTGGTTTGATGGTTAAACTTCTATATACTTTTTGGTCCTGTGTTCGAGTATCTACACAGGCGTCAAGGAAATATTTTTACCATTTGGTAAAAAAATTTAGTTTATTTTTTTAATTAAATAAGTTCTGCACAGGCATCAAGGAAATATTTTTACCATTTGGTAAATAAATTCAGTTTATTTTTTTAATTAAATAAGTTCTTTTTGTTTTAAACTTTTTTTTATGTCCTTCTCATTTCCTCTCTATATCATTCTTCTCCTCTTCTTTTTGTTTCTTTTTCTTTTTTCTTACTTTTGATTATTTTCGTAAGATTTCTATCGGGTTTAATTGGGCGTTCTTTGTAGTTTGTTGCTTCGATTGTAAGGATTTTGCGTAAGTTTTGTTGTTATTTTCTTTCTATTTTCGCTAGATTTTGTATGGCTCGTCGAGGTCGAATGTTACTGTTAGTGATTCTCAATTCTTTGTTAACTATTCGATTTGCTTTCGTTTAGGTGAAGATCTTGAAAAGAGTGTTCCTCTAGCAAGTTAGTTCCGCTTAGTGGTTGTTCAATCGTTGGTAAGCGAATAATTCCTGTTTCGGGGTTTTGCGTCAAAGTTTTCAACATAATTCAATTCGACTGTTAATTTAGCATTTTTAGTTTGATTAATTCGTTAAATTGGACATTGGTTGGTGGTTTTTAGATTCTTGATTTCTCTGCCTTGTTCCGAAATCGAAACAACATCAGGTGTGTAACAAAACTCGAAATTCTGTGATTCATGAACGCCAGAAAACATGGCTGTGGACGCCACACAGCAGTGTGTCAGGCTATGTGGTAGGCCTTGTGAGCCATACGGCCGTGTGTTAGGCATTGTGGTAAGTCGTGTAACTCACTATTTTAGAATTAAAGGCACACGGGCTTGTGTCCAAGCCGTGTAACTTACTATTTTCAAATTTTCGGTCACACGAGCTAGGGACACGGGTGCGTGTCTAAGCCATGCGAGAGAAATTTTTGGGTATTGAGTCATACGGGTGTGTGCTAGATCGTGCACTACACCTAGGTTGAGAGAAATTTGTGTTAGGCCGTGTGTGACATTAAGAAGGCCAGATAGGTGTGTGCTAGATCGTATGATCCACACGAGCCAGCCACCCAGGCCATCTAAATCCACACGTGCGTATGGGTCAAAAATCAAGATTCTTCCTTAGGGTCATATTCACTGTTCGAATTGAATGTAGGCCTACCGTAGGGTTCGTATGATCTTACTTAGGCCTACCTTACATGAGCATGATTTGAATTGGTATTTTTGTATACACATATCTGATTTCTATTAAATTTTTATCTGCATTGGGTTCGGGATGGTGAAAAGAAGTGTGGGCAGTTTAACAATCTGCCGAACTGAGTGGCTAAGCCACAAACTTATTTATGATTCTGGCGAATTATCGCATTTTGACCTGGCAACTTGATCGCAATCATTTTGGAACATCACACATAGTCACTAAGTGGTGCGTAAGGATGGATGGGTACTTGATACCCTATGTGGTGTGTAGGGATGGATGGAGATGGTAAGTAGCGGTTAGGGGTAAAAAATTGTATCTATATTTGAAATATTCTAAAACTGTATCTGATATCCTCTGTTTCTGTATCTGATATGTTATTGTTTAACTGAGAATGCAAGTTACGCACTGAGTTGTAAACTCATTTTGTTTGTTGTTTGGATTACAAGTAACCCTCAGACTTAGGCGGGTCGATGTGGCAGGAGCTCGGTAATTTCTTTTCTTGTTACTTAAAGTTTTATCTGGACTTATACTTTTATGTGTTTATTTCAGACTTCAGTTTATAATTTACTTTTCTACGTTGGTTTATCTATATAAATGATTTTGACTATTAAACTTTAAACAATTAATGTTTGATTTTTTTTATGGTTTGATGTAACATCCAGATTTGGTCTTAACAACTAGGCCTGGTATGAGGTGTTACAAATTATGTTAGCACCACTAAGAAACCATTACTCAACGTTCAATTTTTTTTGTTTCTATGGGCAAATCTTTTCTGTACTTAGTGAGAAAACACATTCATTTGTAAATGCGACATGTTTCTTTAACTTTATTATTTCTATTCATTTCTATTCATTTGGTTCTACATGCAATTTATTTCTAGTTTCAACAAACTAGTGAAGGGTTTGATTGAACTTATATAATTAGGACTCAAATAATTTATAATTAAGTTCTAACTTTTCGCTTATTAATTATAAACTTATTTAGTCACGAAGTCATTCCACTATAGTATCGTGACTGAGCTCTTCCTAATTACATATCATTACGAAAGCTACTTAATAAGTGCTCGTCCAATGACATTATCATAAGTGTATTACCCTCACAGGATATCCTTAATCTCTTTGGGATAAATTTGTTCTCCCAGTATGATCCTATTTTATCTCAAGGTAACCATTACATCTCTTCTGTCATAAAAAGTGAACTACTATCAAATAGTAATCAAGTCATTTATTACAAAGACAAAAAAACCCATGGCCATGTTTACTTTTCATCTATCATGTAATGCTGATGATAGAATATTATTTACCCATTAGTTGGGTTATGAATTCCACTATTGTGAATAATGTTACATACTTAGTATACCTAATGCACCAGCTTTCAATTTCTTATCCATTTGAACTTAGGCTTTTACTTACATCAAAATATACAACTCATGCATACATAGTCCATTATCCACTCAGGATTAAGGTATGATATATTATGAACATCACAAGTGAATAAATCCATAAATAGATCTAGGATCTATTCTAATTGAGTCCTGTCCAATGTACTATCAGTCTAGTTAGTCACATCTATGTCCCTATCTTCTGGGAGTCATCCGCTCCGATGCTTAAGACAAAACAACTTTCCAATTGGACTTGATAGAAAATATTTTATTCTTTCAATCGATTATTTTCGATTAGACTAAGGATATGTTTAGGTTCATCTACTAATACAAGTTGTCTTTCCTTATTAGATCTGACCACGTAATATCGCTTAGTATTACTTAAATGTTAGATAATCAGTGAGCCAATATTTGCTTCTATTTTGCTTTGTGTACAAAACATTGGAGATAATATACAAAGAGTATTAATGTAATTAATGGATATTTTATTGAACAAATTTTTTTGAAAAATATAAGTATACAAAATGAATATGCTACATTTAAGGCAACAGATCTAATACATCCAACTCTCTAGCTCAGTCTAGAAGTCATTACGTTCCTATTTTGTATGTAAATATATTATTTTGAGTTCATATAGCATGTACCTAGGTTGGTTTAGTATGTTACTTAAGTTATATTTGGTAATTTTTGTAAACTAGCCTATAAAGTTATTATAGTTTAATTTCGCCTCTTAATTATTAGCTAAATATGTTTGTTTATATTGGTTTGATTGTGTGAATTGGTTGGTTAAGTGTTGATGCATTGAAGGTTATGATTTGGTGATGTTTGAATGTGTTTAGATAGTTTAATTTGATGATTATGTTTTAAGGTAAGTTTTAGGTAAGTTTGGGTTCAATTGGCTAAGGTTTTGGATACTTAGAAGTGTGGAAATTTGACCATTTATGCATTAAGTCTCGAGATAGGAAGAACATCTCTTGAGACCGTTGGAACAAATTTCACTTAGTTTTGCATTCAATAGACTGGTGTCTCAAGACATATCTAGTTAGTCTTGAGACAAAAGTACATCGAAGCTAAATTAAATTTTCTCTGTTCCAACTATTGTCTCGAGACATATAAACATCGAAGCAAAAATATGAAAACAGGTGAGTTCTATCTCGAGACCTAGTCTCAAGACATAAAGGACATTGCCTCGAAACACTGCCTTGAGACACAACATGTAGTGTCTCGAGATATAAAAACTTCGAAGATAAAATTTCCAAAATAATTTATGACTTGTCTCAAGTGATGAAGTCCCCTGTCTCGTATTGTATTCCACTTAATCCTTGAATGATTTTATTAGGTACCAAATGTAATTTATGTGATTTAGTTATCCGAAATGTGTGCATAATTGATGTGAGTTGCTTTGGCAATGTGATGAGATGTCACACATTCAGATCTGACGATTGGGTCGGGTGT
>CM025151.1:27928458-27938768 GCA_013467495.1 Gossypium gossypioides
AATACCACAACACCACTGCTCTATTTTTGGACTCGCATGTTCTTTTTTTTTCTTGTTCATTGAGACATGTACGAATTGATTTCAAATCTCACGCACATTTAGCCACTATCTTCTACATTCCTGGTTCCTGATATGGTGAAAATGGGGTTTGATTCTTGCTAGCCATTTCTCAAATGTCACAAGTGTCTCAATTAAGCTTAAAAAATATATTAATTTCTTTATCATTAACCCTACAAATTATACTCTCTCTTTTCAAACTTTTGATTTCATGCACATACTACAAAATGTTTTTTGGTCGAAAAGGGAATTATATTCATAAATTATTAAGAGAGTCAAGCTCCATACATAAAACAACCATGCTTATTAGCAAGTGAAAAGTCTTCAAGTAACTATGGGGATTATTACAAACGGTACAGAAAGTAGAAGACAAAACACCGTCCAATGGAGAGTTACTTTGTAAGTTATTCCTTAAATGAGCAACTGCATTGGCGTATTAGTTTCCTTCTAAAAAAACATGCAACAGAGGTCTATTGGTTAAAGATTGTCGGAGCATCCTACACTCATCAACCAAAGGGGAGAGAATCAAATTAGTAGTAGTATTATTAGCCATTAGAAAACTAACGGTGGTGACATCAACTTCAATCTCTAGGTCATTGATATTAAGTGATCTTGTTAGTTGGAGCCCATCAATACCCACAGTTCAACTTAGACGCTACTAACGTAAGGGATATGTCTATAGGAGTCAATCACTCAATTCCCTAAGTGGTCCTGAATGAGAGCATCGACTCCCACCTGTCCCAGGTTACCAAGAGACAATCTGTCAGTATTAAGCTTAAACAAGTCACTACCAAGAGGTTTCCAAGAAACTTAAGTGAAAGAAGGGAGAAGAAATTCGTCATACCAACGATGAAGAGGTAACAAATTCACCCGTTGCAGATAAGACTCTTGTAACAACCCGCCCAGCGAAGTCTCCATATTTAGTTACTGTTTGGCGTATAGATGGTAAATTAAAGATAGATTTGAGTAAGTAAAGTATTTGTTCTAACTAAGTATAGAAATCTGTGTAATAGGCCATTTGGAGAAATCCTAGTTTGGCAAGCTCTAAGGTTTGACGGACTCTTTTGTTAAGTATCCGCCCAACCCAGATGCTTTGGGTGAACTAGTTAAGTTCAAAGTTGTTTAGATTTATTTATTTATTATTTTTGTATGATGGTTTAGTTAGGCAAGTTAAGGTCTAGTTAAAATAGAACTAGACTACTGTATGATAATACTTAAATTTTGTTAAGTGCACTTAATCACATGAATCAAGAGAGTTAGTGGAATTATTTGATTTTTCCACTAATCCTTGTCTCTGTGCTTAAGTATATAAGGATAGCAGTGGTCTTTCTGAACACCTTTTACGTCGTCTTCTTCTTTTTTTGATTTCCTCTAAAAGTCTTTGAAAAACTTAAGTTTAGAGAACTTTTCAAAGTGAATGTTCGTAGTATCTAGCTAACATATATGTTAGTACCAGCTCGCTAGTAATTACTGATGAACCCTTAAGCTATCATTGAATTCATTTACGTGTTTTTTGTACTGCATGCATAGATGTTAGAATGGTATGTGAGGAAGGAAACTTCTTGATTCTGGATTAAGTGTTGTTGATTCTTACATGCATGTTTAGATTTGATAGATTGATGATCTGATATGTATAAATATCTTTATTTTAGCTCAAAAAGCTAACGAGGGTCCAAGTGATAAAGGCAAAATACTTACTTTATAGATTGTGCTAGAATCATGTGTAAGTCCCTTTGAAAGATTCAATTGTATTGTAAGTAAAGATATATATAATGTCTCTTTAGAAGATATATATATATAATGTCTCTTTGGAACTCACTAATTTCATATGAACTTACTCCACCTAGCTTTTCCTTATCAGGCTTACTAACTGAAGGAAGACTTTGTTAGAAGGACTACGCTAGAGTGTTGCTACTATTGTGAGTTGCCTGTTTTGTTCTGTATCATGCATAACTCTTGGGGGTGGCGTATAAATGTATTTTGAAAATAAACTGTATAAAGAACTTTTATTTTGACAAAACTCTATTTTTAAAATATTTCTATTAAGTATCAATATCTAGATTTCAATTATTTCATTATTTTTAATGAAGTTATTATATTTGAACTTATACGCCAAATGGCTTGAACGTTATTTCAATTTTTTAATGATTTCATCCAAACTTTAGTAAAACCACAACTATCATATGTTTATATGTATAACTTTGTAATAATTTTATAAAGCTTCCGTCAAATTATTTTGCTATAAGTTAGTTCGATTTTGAGTAGTGACACATCAAACTCGGATCTTATCATAAGGTCGGGTTTGGCGTATTACAACTCTACTTACAAATGATTCATTAGGACAATGACTTCCAAAGATAACAACATTTCTAAACAACCAAATTTCCCAAAGAACAAAGGCAAACACTGCATACCAAGGAAGGCTAGGGTACAATGTCACTTATTAGAGGATAAGTTAGCAATAATCTAGTCTATCCAAGAGACTGAGGATGCGGTCTATAATGAACCTTGATATACAAGGAGTTTTAGATATCATGAGAGATAGAACAATATCTAAAGAGATGATAGATCTCTTCTGGAGTTGTGGTACACCATGAACAATGATCATCCAAATCAAGGTGCCTACTTTTTAGAAAGTCCTCATAAGAATAGTGAAATGACCGCATTTCCCTAACATTCGATCTTGGGAGTAAGTTTAGCTTTCCAAATGAGATTCCAAAGGTTAGCATTAGGTTCAGGAATTTTAGTATCTAAACTAGCTGCAAGAGTATAAACGTTGGCCAGAGTAAACCTACCATCGCTGGTACAACCCCAACATAAAGTGTGTGGGATATTGGGAATATTGGGGATGGGAGTGCTCAAAAACATGTCAATCCAATCTTGAGATAACCTTAAAGAAAAACATGATGGCCCTTGACCTTCCGACCTATCCCGCACTTGTTTAAATGTCATAATCCCTTCCTACCTTAACAGCGGTCTCTAAACAATTTCTCTCAAGGCACCTAATCCAAACCAATCATCCATCTAGAAATTAACAAAATTATCATATTTAATCACCCATCTAAAACCAGAAGCTAGAAGAGGACTGATACTACAAAGGGATTTCCAAGTCAGGGTAACATTAGCAATCGACAGAGGATTTCTAGGATCTTGAACATATTTAGCAATAAAAAGCTTAGCCCAAAAAATGTCTTTCTCTTGAATAACCCTCCACCCAACTTCATAATGAGAGCTTGGTTTTTATGTTTTGCAATGGGTATGCTCAGTCCACCAAGAGCTTTTAGATGAGAACTCTCATCCTAACTTACTAGATGAAGTTTCTTAGAGGCTTCCTTACTTTCCTACAAAAAATCTCAATTAAGTATATCTCAAGGAGATTCAAAATACTAACAAGGAGCAATCTGTGCTGCATAAAATAGTAGGTATGGAAGCCATAGTAGATTGTAGGAGGACTAGTCTACAAACATGATATAGAAGATTAGCTTTCCAAACTTTATGTTTACTACGAATCTTGTCCACAATAAATTCAAAATCCTTTCGAAAAGAATGCCCCGATAGGATTGGAACCCCAAATATCTTCCAATGTCCTAGATTTCCTGAATCCCTAAGAAATAAACAATCCGAGCTTTAAAAATAGGAAGGAATTTAGGAGAGAAGATGATCCTGGACTTTTAAAAATTGATACATTAGCCAAATTCCCTCATAAAAAGACTAAGGGTGTGCCTAATGGTTTCTATTGTTGTAGAATATGTTTTTTTTTTCCAAACAGAATGACATCATCAACAACATAAATGAGAGAAGCTCGAGCCACTACTCGAAGCCTAAGTCGATTTCCATTCAATATGATCAACTATATAGAGGATCTGGAGATTTAAGATTTCTATACACAAAATAAATAAATAAGAATATAGAGGGTCTCCCCGTCTGATTCCACAAGATGGGCAAAAGGGTTTCAACATAGAGCCATTCAATAAAACTATGGAGGAGGTAGAGGAAACATAACTCATGATAAGATTAATCCAGGAAAGCAAAAACACAAAGAAATGAAGGACTTTTGTAATAAAACTTCATTCCAGTTTATCATACTCTCTTTTTTTTTCATTTCAATTTCTTAAGAGAATGCATGATTTCTTGGACATTAATAGCATTATCCGATGAATGCCTCCCAAGAACAAAGCTACCCTAAAATAGGGAGATAATCTTGCGTAAGATAGGCATTAGCTTCATAACTGAAACTTTGGTGATGATATTATAAATCGTGTTGCACAGACTTATTGGTCGAAACTGAGAAATAGATGTAGCTTTCCTGGATTTAGGGATAAGATAAATCAAAGTATCATTTACCGAAGGGGAAACAAATGATATAGAGAAAATTTTAAAAATTGTCCGAATTACTTTTTGCTTCACTTCTAGCCAACATTGCTGAAAAAAGAAGGGATGGAGGCCATCTGGCCCTGGATCCTTTAAGGGTTTAAGAAACTAATATAGAATAAGAAATGTAACACCCTATACCCGGTTTAGTCGCCTGACTCGAGCTATAAGGCATTACGATAATAATCTATGAACATTTATCATAAATTTCAATCAAATTCAACTAAAAAATTATAATCAATCATTTTCATGTTTTTTAAACAATTCTAGACCTAATTTGAGCTTATAGAACATTTAAAACAAACTAAGATCAATTCTAGATCAAATTGAAATTTTTACAAAATTTTGAATACAATGTACAAATAGGGGTCACAAGACTGTGTGGCCAGGCCGTGTGGCATAGGGACATGGCGTGTGGTTGAACCGTGTATAGTACAAAAATAGGGTCACATGGTCGTGTCGTAGATTGTGTGCCAACCCATGTGTGATTCGAAATAATGTCACGCAGCAGTGTCACATGTCGTGTGCCAAATCGTGTGTAATTTGAAATAGAGTCACACAGTTGTGTCTCTAGACCGTGTAACAACTTGAGATCGTGTAAGACATACCTGCACCAAAATTAAATAGGCCACATGGTTGTGTGGACTGACTGTGTGTGGCACACGACCGTGTGTCAGCCCGTGTCTCAGGCTGTGTGCACCTAAAATAATTTCTAAAACAAGCCAAAACATTACTCATTTCTTAGATGCTAAGCCAAACCAATATTAATCATTTTTATACCTTCAAAACACATTCAAACAAACTTAAAATATACCAAAATCAGTCAACCTATGTGCCTAACCAATATGCCTTCATTGGCACCACAAATCAAAGTTTAAACTAAGTTCACATTCAAAATCACAAGTTTCTACTTACATTCATATCAAACATATCATTACATCCTTCAAGCTAATTTCTTATAAAGACAATTCCAACCACAACATTATATTAACAAGTCTATACAACCATGAAATCTCGAAAACACCTTTATAAACATATAACTCCTACTACATGACAAGTTCCACACCATAATTGAATTTTCATACCAAACTATAAAAAATCATATTATCAAATAGAAGCATACATTTATTACACGAGTATAGAACATACCATTTTGTAGTAAGTACTTAAAACATATACAAGATTCTCCTATTACATGCCAAATATTTGAAAAGAAAATATTTTCAAAATCTACTGAAAGATAGCTGGATAGTGTGATCTTCGAGTTGATCCGATCGCCCGATTCCACAAAAATGATTTCTACAATGAAATAGGAAAACGACACAAGTAGGCTTCAATAGAGCTTAGTAAGTTCACAGGTCGAAACGATAAAACTTACCTTATAAACATAGCATATCATTTAACAACATTGTTAATAAACATTAATCCTGTCAACCACAATCATTCAACAGGTGAGCATTATACACAAGTTGCATAATCTATTCAACTATACAAAGTCATTCAATTACCAAGTCACAATCTAATGTCGGAAATCATGTAGACATTCATATAATTCATTAACAAGATATTTAACCATTTTAAATTTGTCCGATGAACAATATAAACACGCGGTTATCCACCTAAGACACTCTATGCTCAACCGAGCCAATCCAACCAAGAACATGTTTGGACACCAAGTGCCTAGCCCGTAGGCTAACATCCCTCCCTAAACACGTCTGGGCACCAAGTGCCAAGCCCGTAGGCTTTACATCCGCCCCCAGAAACACGCTAGAAACACTGTATTATACCTCAATAATTCGTAATAAATGCTGGACTTCAGTTCATTCAGTGTACATGTCAAGAATCATCATCTCATCACAATTCAATCCCGAACAACACACAAATTAACCTATTAGCATGCCAATTGTATCTTATCCTATGTTTTATCCATGCTTGATATACAATATTGTATAACACTTAAAAATTCAATCACTTTCTCACCCCGTATCAAATTATAACAACTTAATTATATATACACATTCTCAACAATCCATAATTCACAATTCAAGATAATATTAAAAATTATACTAAATTAAACCGTATGAACTTACTAGGGCTAAACTGTAGAGATAGTAAAAATTCAGGGACTAATCAACAACTTTCCCTTTTCCACGATTATCCACTGGTTCTTAATCTATAAAGTATTTTATTTCAATTTAGCTTCAACTTCATGTAATATTCAATTTAGTGCATATGTATTCCCCTTTACAATTTTTCAAAATTGTCCCAAACTTTTACACCTTAATCAATTTGGTCCCTATGACCAAAACAAGATTATTTTCATAATTAAACTTTATACATATTAAACCAAATTTATAACTACCCCCAAATTAATCCTCACATGCTAAAATTCCATAAGAAAACATGTTATATTTACTTTATTTTGAATTAAATCCCTAAACTTAAAAATATTACAAAATTACGTTACAAAATAATCATATCTTAACATCAAGCTTTAAACTCAAGCATAAACATCAAAAAAACATCAAGAAAGCTTCAAGAACAATCATGGTAAGTTTTAAAAACTTTAACAGTTTCACAAAATAGTCCCTAGACCAACTAGATTAAGCTACAACGATCTCAAAAATATAAAATTTACAAGAAACAATTAAGAAAATCACTTACATGCATCAATTCAAGCATGGCCAAATGTTGACCTTAACCAAGGTTTATTTTTCCTTTCAAATTTTCGATAGAACAAAACAAAGGAAGATGACACGCATTTGTTTCTTTTTTGTTTATTTCTTATTTACATATTTACAATTTTACCCTTTTAATATAACATCAAATTTAACTAATTACAACCTTAATCGCCTACTCATAATAATAATGGTTTTATTGCCTCATAAATCCTTCCATTTATGTTAGTTAATCCATTTAATCAATAAAGTTCAATAGAAAGTAGGTTTTACTTCTTTTACGATTTAATCTTTTTTTCCTTAATTAACTAACCAAACATTAAAATAACTGGACCAAAATTTAATATGACACTCAAATAACCTCGTAAATATTAAATAAATAATATTTATTAACTTAATCATCGAAATTGTGGCCCCGAGACTACTTTTTTTGATACCTCTAAAAATCGGGCTGTTACAAGAAGTGATTTCAATAAATATCAAATCAATGCCACATGTATTGTACACCCTCAACCCGTCTCCTTCACCGAATTAAGGTACAGGATGCTACGACGATTAACAAGTCCAATAATAAATCAAAACAATTTAGTGTTCAATTTAATCATCATAAATCAATAGCCAAATATTATTCATAGCATATATGCAAAAATGGAACTTAAATCGAGCCTATGGAACCTAAAAATAAATTTAGAAACAAGTAATAACTAATCTAAAACAAAACAGAAAAATGCAAAAAAATACTGTAAACAGGGGTCACACGGCCTTGCAACTCCTTGAGGCCATGTGGGTAATCCTGTATCAAAAATCAAATAGGCCAAATAGCCGTGTGGCAGACCATGTCACAGGTCGACTGCACCTAAAAGTGTCATCAAACCAAGTCGTTTCACCTATAAAATATTAAGTCCTAAGCCATACCATTTCCAACCATTTTTACCTACTCAAAACGCATTTAAACATACCAAAAATATTCAATCTAAGTGCCTAACTAATATGCCCTCATTGGCACCACGATTCAAACGTTTAAACATATACCATCCGAATACAACTACTTAGCATTTCATACTCAATCAACCATCACTTAAACTTTATCTTAACATGACCAAATCATCACTCCAAATTCTTCAACCAAGCACATCATAAGGTACCTTCCAAAGCAACCAAGTACATGTTCAATATAAATAAGTTCATAAATTCATAGGCATTAAAAACAACCATTTAACTAACAAACTTATACATTGATTAACATATCAAATGGCACAAAACATAACCAAATGATAATAAACTCACATGTACCAAAATTTCCTATCTACATGCCACTTATAGCCGGTCAAAATAAATGAATAGTTACCGAAAGACTTGACGAATAGTTGGATCTCCAAAAGCAATCCAATTAACAGCTCGTATCTGACGATCTACAAAGAAGGAAAACCAAATAGAGTAAACTTACATAAAGCTTAATAAGTTCGCTTACATAAAGCTTAATAAGTTTGTAATAAACTTAAATTTTAACTTACCATAAAGGATGCAATTTAAACGTTTTACAAGATAATTCAATATCTTGGTCATGAGTTCATTAATTACCTATACACATCACAAGTCTCACAAGGTTACTGCAAGCAATCATTTTAAATTTCCCTTTTCACATATCTATATTCATATAAATATTTTGTATAAACACTTCATAAAACCATTTCATATATCTATTTCCATATAAACATTTTGTATATCCATTTCATATTACCATTTCTGTTTACTCATTTTTCACTCGATGAACCATAATGAAATAGCATTGGATACGCACGAACAATGCTCACACAAGCTGTGACGGTAAACACTCACACGAGCTGTGGAGAATCAGCAACAAATGCAGGACCTTAGCCATCGGTAGGACATCCAATATCAGCACCCAAAATGGTAATTACCCTAATGAAATGTCATTTGTATCCTAAGCATTCATAAGGTTCATACGTGTCGCATTTCATATCCATTTCATTTAACTTTCTTCACATTATACCATTACGAGCACACGTCCATCTAGATCAAACATAACATCAATTTAGCTAATAATGCAATTTAGTTTAATTTACTAATTGTCATATACCAATCAATTTAATTCATTCATAACATAAATAATAATTAACATGTCATATAATTATTTAAGCATTTCTTTGTCACATGAATTCAACTATATACTTTCTCTATTTTCAATCATGACCCCTCAATTATAATTTCATTTCAATTTGATCCATTTCCACAACTTAATATTTACTATGCAAGAAAATCTAAATACAACATGCTTAGATATTTAATAATTAAAAAAATTAAATTAATTCATTTATTATACGAACTTATCAAAATCGATTCTGCAGCAAAAATGACTCCAAAGTCTAATCAACAAGTTTGCCTTTTTCGCGTTTGTCTATTGATTGATCCGTTTCTTAATCTATATAATAATTTTAATTCAATTAACCATTTAAAACAATTTAAACAATTCAACTTATGCATATAAGCCCTTTTATGATCATTTTACATTTTTACCCTAAACTTTAGCTTTTATTTAATTTAGTCCCTAATCCCAAAATTTTTAAATTTAAACACAATTAAACTCAAACCATGCTGGAAAAATTTTCCATAGACCTATATAGCCCATATTTATCACAATTTTATAGAAATTTCATGTAATTTTACTATTTTAATAATTTAGTCCTTAATCATTAAAATCATTAAAAATCACTTTACAAAATAGTCCTATTTAGCTATCAAACTTATAAATATACCATCAAACTTCAAAAACAACTCAAACTCAACAATGACATAATTCAAAACATTTAACAGTTTTACGAATTAATCCCTAGGTTAGCTAGATTAAACTATAACAATATAAAAAACATAAAAATCATGAAAAACAGGTGAGAAAATGACTTACATGCATCAAATTCAACCATGAACGAAGATTGGTTCTTTGTTAATGGAGGGAACGACTTTGGAAGAAAATTGAGGAAGATAACCATGTTCTTTTTCTTTCTTTTAATTACTTAACTTATAATTATTATAAATTAAACATATTTTAATACATAAAAAATATAATTCCATCCACTAACCGGCCATTAATATCATTCAAGGTCTAATGCCATTATAAAACCCTCAATTCATGTTTTTATAACCATTTAATGCCTATAAATTAATTGCGATTAACTTTTACAA
>CM025151.1:27997080-28008141 GCA_013467495.1 Gossypium gossypioides
ATTTAATTTAGGAATCATGTGAAAGAAACAAGGACTTGGTTTATTTGGTGGGCAAAGATTATGTTTCTATTGTGAAGAATATGATAAGAGAGAAAAATAAAGGCAAAGAAGAAAAGGAAAATAAAGAAATAAAAAAAATTAAATTTTTCAAAAAAATAAAAGTATAGGGATAAGTTTTAACAAATGGAAAACATAGAAGAATTATGTTAAAAGAAATGAAGAAGGGAGGAAAACAGAAGGAGAATGAGAAGAGAATGGAAAATAATAAAAAAAAGGTCAAAGAACATAAAAGAAAAAAAATTAAATTGCTCAAAACGAAAAAAATATAGGGACTAATTGTATAATTTAAATTTAAATTTTCATTTGAAATGATGATTTGATGTGCCACATCAGCTTACCATTACATCGTTAACGAAAATTAATGCTCAGTGGCTAAAATGTTACAACACGATAACGTAAGTGACTAAAATGTAACATTTCAATCATAAGTGACTAAACTGTAACCTTAGACAAACAAAAGTGACTATTTTGGTAGTTTACCTTTTTACTTATAAAATAAACAACTTTTCAAAACAATGAGTTACGCGGCATATCACACGGCCGTGTGGCGTCGATAGCCATGTTTTTCGGCCTCTTTCTTTCGTAAATTTCGGGTTTTCATTACACACCTGACATGGCTTTGATGTAGAAGCGACTGAGGTGAATCCAAAACCTAAAAACGACAATCCAAAGGCCAATTACACAATTAATCACAACAAAACGCTAGAATTAGAGTACAAAATCGAGTTGTGTCAAAAGTTTCGATGAACCCCAAACTCAAAGATTCACCCCTTACCTTCGCACAAAACAATTATTCTCAGAACTAAAATGTTTGGGGAACATTGTTCTCACGATATTTGCCTACTAGAAGACCAAATGAACACTTAATCAAGGAATTCAAACAACTAAGTGAAACCTACTTCAACAATATGAACAAAAAAATACTAACAAAAATTCATATCAAACTTACACAATTATCCAAACAATCGAAGACAATGAAAGGAAAAGAAGGAAAAAAAGTTTCCCCGTCGTAACAACAACAAAAATGGCAACACATGAAGGAAGGAAAAGAAGGAAGAAAGAAAGAAGAAAAAAAGGAAAGGAAAAAATGTCACGGAAAAAGGGAAAAAAGAATTCAATTAATTAAAAAAAATAAACTAACCATACTTAATGGAGTAGTAACAAAAATATTTCCTTACTGTATACACAGAGACTTGAACACAAAACCAGAAAGTATACAAAAGTCTAACCATTGAACCAGTAGACTCATTCTTAACATAGATTAACGCAGAAATAAATTTAAGTCAAGAGTTCAAAGATAATGGTTAAACCAAAATAAACAAAAAAATTCAAAAAGAAAGACTCGAACCCTCGATCTCAAACACATAAACAGAACGTTTAACCACAGATACAAAAACTTAATTATTAATAGAATTTATCAAACAAATGTTCAAAATTTAGGGCGTTACACCCCAACCTAACCTAGAAGTTTTGGCTGGATTTTGAAGGTTACAAGGCCACCAAAATGACTCAGATTAAAACGACCGAAATTTTAGAAATTTGTTTTCAAAAAATTTACCTATTTTTCAGAAAACTGTAGTGGGCTTCTCTTTATTTTATATAACTTTAATTTTGCATTTAAGTCCAATTTAAAAAGGTTTTTATTAATCTTAAACACATGTTCGATTATTAATTTATTATTCGGAGTTTCAAAGAAAACATATTGCAACGGAAAATTCGATAAGTGTAAACTGTAATTAAACCTTAATTTATATCTTTAATGACTAATTATTATTTCTATCCGGTTATTCAATTTGTCCAATTTTGACATCAATGCATGCAAACTATTAAAGTATCCCAAAACTAAACCATGCCACAGTTCATAAAAATAATTACAAACCCTAATAAATATAAAATTATTAAATTAAATACTTTATTTAATAAAAATCGAGGTGAGACCTCCAAATGCTAAGTCCAAGCCCTAATCTTGTAGAGTACATGAAAGATGTTAAACTAATGGGATGAGCTTCAAAAGCTCAATGTGAGATCAATAAAAAATAAACAGTGTACAACAAAGACCATAAAATCATAGACACTTAGAATCAATACAGGTACCAATCATAATATTTACAGAAATTACAAAATCACCTAATTTTAGAGTTCAAATGCATGATCATGAATGATGATGCAAATCCTACCCATCCATCCGCTGCACACCATATCCAACCATACACACCATATCAGAAGGAGCCTTAGCTCATCGTGGTTAAACCACCGGTAACAAAAAATAATTGTATTTATACCGCTAGTCAAATTGTGTATATAAACCACCAGAACAATGTTGCGGACGAACCGCCAGAACAGTATGCGAACAAATCGTCAGAACTCTAAACAGAACCCTAAAATTGTGGATTTATCACCAGAACTCCAATAAATTGTGGATATACCGTTAGAACTCCACAGATCTCCTCTATCTCCTATCAAACCAAACCCCGATGGAATGCATAATGTCATTATATCATATTAGCAAAATCAAATACGGTATAGTACAGAAACATGTGATAACATGCGATCAATAAATCAGAAACAATGGCATGACAATGGCATACTTACAATAAGGCAGAAATGTGGCTTGTATTCAAACATTCGGTAAATCATATGATCAACAAATCGATAAATTCGTAACATTGGCATGCTTACATGCAACGCTAGATATAGAAACGATAACATGTTTTCAACCAAGCAAACAGTAAATATAGGATCAGTAGCATGCCCTCATGTATTCAAAAAACATGTGATAACAACACCATAACATACATTAGCAGTGTACGCATTTTCGTTATAACAGATAAACCAATAGGCACAATTGATCAATCTTATGTAAACACGAATACATTTGGCTAGCATCCATAGAGATCACATATCACAATCAGCCACCTTGCTAAACATATGCACACCTATTTGGTCAACTTACCAATCAAACACAACACATTTGGCCACTAAAAAGACACCCGACACGCATTCGGTTATTACAGTAACATTCACATAATCAGTCCAAAGCAGAGAAAACAATCGACAATGCATTATTGGAAAGCATACATTTTTAATTGACCAACCACACCCTATGCTAGCATTTGGCCATGACTCAAAAGTATATCACACACACAAAGTTCCCATTTGATTTAATCCTACACCTAAATCGCTAAACTGAAGCACTACCGATTGACCAAAGCACTACTACAACTCAGGTTCAATTCGGTTCCTTCTTGATACTGTTTTGATTCAAAACGAGAGTGCGAACTAACTTCGTTGTCACTAATGATTGGGGGTATTTAAATTTGATCTTTCAACATAAAAAAACATAAAAAACCAACAACCAAAATAATTGGTTATGACATTAGAGACATTTGGCCAAAGCAAAGAAATATCAAAAGATTATACGATATTAATCTTGACAGAAATCAACACTTATGCTTCGTGGTTTCTAGATTCGAGGTGACGGATTTACAAAGTACGGATGCAAACTTAAACGACAAGATTAGGGGCTGATTTTAACTAGGAAAAAGTGAGTAAAAAGGAAGCAATGAAGTGCGGCAAATGGGAAAAGCAACAACAACCTCTATTGGTGTTTTCAAGGAGCGGTAACACCACAAAAATGGCAGCAATGGATGGCTGATTTATGAGGCAATGGAAGACAATAAAACGAGCAACAATGGTGCTGGAAAATGGCAATAATAGGGGAGGAATTCAAAAGAAAACAACAAGGAAAAAGATGAAAGAAAATCGTAGGAAGAGTAGAGGTGGTGTGACAACCACGAAAGGAGGATGAAGGGAGGAAATGGGGCTGCACATAAGGGAAAATTGAGATTTTTAGGGCTAGTAGGGGTGGCACAATGAGGAGAAAAGGAAAAAAAAAAGTGAAAAGAATGGAAACAGTAAAAAAGGATAACAATTAATTCCTTCACAATTTTTTTTTTAAAAAAAACGGTAAGATCATTAGATAATCCAAAAAGATATTTGTTTAATTTTCAAATTAATCAGAAGATAATTCAGGTTTGAGTTAGAATGCAATCTACCCACCAGGGGGAGTCTTGGACGACACACCTAGTTTGGGGAGTAAAATTTTTGAAATTAATATTTTGTAAAGGAAAGAAATCAAACTCAGGTCTCCAAGACAAATGCAAAATCTCCTTACTATCTCTTAACCATCAAGCCAATAACTCATTCTTATTAAAAACACTCAAACAAAACCTTAAAAGTCAGGGAGTGACCACTTTCAGTTCACTAGCCCAATTTCTTCTAATCCGATTTTTGAAATGTGACAACGCATTACCTATATATTGTCACATTCTAGAAGTATCTTTTTGTAACCAATTTCCCATGCAATAGACAAACCATTGTAGATTGCCTACAGTTTAGCTTGAGTCACCAAGCATGTTCCACCACTATGATTGTAACCCATGAGCCAATATCCATAAATCACCCTAGGTCCATATGATAGAACTAATCTTTCTTAGAACAATTTGCCAAGTAATATTCGTTTTCCAAATTGATGACTTGCATTGCTTGTGTTGGCTTCCATAACGTTGCCACTATGTTCAATAGCACACTAAAGCCTATCACGCACACTATCAAAGAACTTTAAGGACGATGTCCCATTTACAAGTCTTGTGATCACATATTCTAAATCTAAATCATAATCCTTAATGACATCTTGATTAGTTGGGCTTCCATGAAAGAGTTGAGAAGTCTCGAAGAGAACATACTATTTTTTATTTCTTACTATTTTAGAGTGAATATTAGCTCAATTCTTGAGATAGATAATTTCCTTCATTTCAGTTTACCCTATAAGTCTAATCGATTTGGCTTTAGCTTCATCGAAAACCACCCATACCCACCTAATAATTACAGTATTCGAATATCCATTTAAAGGTAACAGCAACTTAATTAATCTTTTATTAGGGATACTAATGCTGCCCTACGGTGAGCGGAAGCATTGCCAAATGTAGTTTGTATAAAGAATATTTGTAAGTTCTTTGCCAAATCATTCTAACCTTGGTGTTGGCAACTTCTTTACCAATTGTTAATGCTTTAACAAATACATGATAATAGTTTTTAGTTTTATATATATGGCATTCATTAGCAAGCATCATTTCTCACTAAATAAAGATATATAGGTTCCTTTTTCATTATAAATCAAATTATACTAAGAACTAAAGTAATGAATGGAATATGTTAAATTTTTAATCTTTTGGGATCCTTTTAGAAAATAGATATTTGAAAAGCTGGACTCATATATTCCCTGTTTTCCAAGTTGTAATCACTGATTGATAGTTAAAGAAATTAAGAAAATTATATACGAGGAAAAAAGGAAAGATAGCCAAAAGAAAGGATAAAGAATGCACTTAAGTGTTAACAGAGGATTTATTATTTGAAAAGAATGGGAGGTGTTAATAGATTCCATTGCTTACACCCGGAAGTTAAAAAGCTTAAAAATAAACAGAAGGGGAAGAATAAATCCATTTCCCTTCTCCACCTAATCCTTTTTAGTTAGGTTGGATATTGATACATACTTGCATATGAGTATAATTCAATGTATATGTATTATTTTAATTACGTTACATTCTTTACCATCGTATATGTGATAATATCAGTAGAAAAACTATATTATTAAATAAAAAAATGAGCTGTTGACATATGTATCTATTGACAAAATACACGATTTTTGGTGCTGCAATTGTTGCTATCAAGCTCTTGCATGCAGCCTTTTCCCTCTTCTTTTTCTTCCTTTTTTTTCAGACTTTAAGTGGGTCATACATAAGCTTTAACTCCATTTCTACCCAAAAGCTTAATGAGAAAAGAAAAATAAAGGAAAAGGAAAAGAGGTTTTATCATTCATAACTCCATACAATATCTTATAAGCGTATATAGAGGTAAAATTATTATTAAGAATAATGTATTAGGAGTTAAATTGCATTTTGCTCTTTCTACTAAAAATGGATAAATTAGTTTTTGTACATTAAATCAAGAGAAAACTGGTCATTTCTATTAAAAATTTTATTTATTTGTACTATTAAAACCTGACATGGTTGATGGAATACATGTTACGTATACCTTATACTTATGTACATGGATAAGTTTTTAACAGTAGAAATAGATAAAATTTTTAATAGAAAGACTAATTTACTCTTTGATCTAATATATATGGACTAATTTATTCATTTTTTGAGTAAAAGGATCAAAATACAATCCGAATTTTAGTCCAGAAATATCTATAATATATGAAAATGTTACTAATTAGCTGACAAAATTTACATTTTCAAATGCATAGACCTTAATTTACATGAAATGATATGCATAGAGCAGACCTACAATTTGAAGTTCAAGATCCTAAAGTCTACTATGAGATTAGAGTAGAAAGTATCAAGTGGGGGAATGTTAAGGATATCAAAATCTAAACTGTCAAACATAGCTTTGATATACATATCAATTTGTTGCTACATAAACTAATAATTTGCCAATGTCATGGAAGGTTGATAATAGTGAAACTAAGAAGAAAATTAAATAATTACAAGAGGAAGAAAAACTAGGAGTTGCTGAGAGTGACAAGCATGGTTTCTTGGTCTTTTTCGTCAAAAAGCTAGCCCGGCTTTTCTGCTTGAGCTGACAATACATGTCCATCAACAGTAAATAATTAATCTCTCCCATTATTGTTATTTACCATTAAATATGATTTTTTTTAAAAAAATTGTTCACCAATTATATATATTTTTAATTATTCTCAGTTCACAATCTAAAGCGTCTTAATTTGACCCAAACTTGTGTTTTTTCCCCTTAATTCTCTCAAATTCTTTGACTCTTTTGAGGCATGCGTATGTATGTTTTCCCACAAGAAGTGTAGTATGTGTCAGGTATAATAATTTTTTTTTCAAATTCAGACTTCGCACTTTAATTTATTAATTTTAACTCTTATACTTTTTAAATTTTAAAATTTTAGTCTTAACTCAATGATAACAGTTAAATCTATTTGGATAAATTGTGTCATTAGTCTTGTATTATACATAAAGTTATAAAATTAGTTCATGTCCACCAATTGGATCATTTTTAGTGACTACATTTTTTGAATTTCAAAATTTTAATCTTAATACAAACGACAGTCATAAAATCTATTAACTGATTTTTTTAGTAATATGTGAAAATAATAAACATACATAGCATTATACATGTGATAATATGTTTGACATATTAAATTTTAAAAACAACACAACTTAACTTAATGCATTTAATAATTATCATTTGATTAGGACTAAAATTTTCAAATTCTAATAGTACAGGGAATGAAAATGACCAAATTAAAGTATAGATACTAAATTTACAATTTACGTAAAGTATAGGGTCTAATAATTATTATTTTTGGATGAAGGTACAACTTTTCCAATAAAAGATTGAAAATTAAGGCTTTGAAATTTATATCAATCCATTGTATCTTTGATAGCAGATGTACAAATCAGCAAATAAATCAGTAGGAAAATTTGGAGGCTGGTCGTCGAAAAATATAGTTAGATATAATGGCATAAAAGTTTCAGAAAATGGATCCATAACCATATTAATATCTATATCAGAGAGATAATTATATGAGCTAATTAAGTATACAAGTTGAGAGACCCTTAAGTGAAGGAGAAAACCCAATCTTGCATAACTATAGCTATCTAGAAAGCAGCCATATATAGTTGAAAAATGTTGTTTGCCATTAAAGAACACAATTGTAGCTAAAGCTATCAACAACCATTTTCAATTTATTTAGTTGAGTATTCATTAGCATTTTGATAATCATAAGAATTCGAATTCCACTAATAATTTAATTTGGTGGGTAATCTATATAAGTACTACTTTCAACTCTTATGAGATTAATAGTATGAGTTGGGTTTATACTAGAATTTAACCTCTCCTCACTTAAACTTTATTTGATAAAGTTTATTTCAATTGGTTGAATAATCATTAGAGCTCTAATAAATTTTAGGGTTTGAGTTTCTCTAACATTCCAATTAACCAAAAGAAACATGCCAGAGATCTTAACCTCCTATATAAATTGATGCTATGTTGTGAGGTTAGAGTAAGAGAACTTCCTCTCACCTAGTATGTATATAATCAACAACATAGAGATTAAATATATAATGGGGTTTTTCTAAAAAGAATAGAAATTGCAATGGAACACACATATCTCGTGGGAAAAGAAAGGGTAAATGAAGGTGATAAACAAGGCATTAAACAAATCGTAGGTAATAGAATAGAAAATGATGTGAGGGGTGCATGCTTTCATTATCTTTTTGAGCTAAAGATTAATGGAACTAAAAAAGCCGCCAAAGCGGCAAAGAAAAAGACGAGCACCAATGTCTCGTCTCATCGATGCACGCCTGCATTAATAAAATGGCTTTAAGCAATTTTAACAATATTAAACACTATTCTAAAACGTCTTTGTTCCCCATACAGTGTTTCCCATTTTTTATTTTAAGTATTACGTAACTATGTTGGTTTCTAACTCTACAATAGTTTTTTTCCATATAAATAAAACATCGAGGTTTAAGCTAATTAAAGACTTAAAAGCAGCGGCTGGTCATCAATAATTATATATAGGGAATGTTTCACACTGTTGCAGGTGGGGGAGATCAGATACGGTGGATGAAGTGGCGGCACCACGTGTTGTGTCGACGGTGGCGGTGTTCATACACGTGTGGGTATCATTAAGACATTGTTACAGTGGGGACCAAATCCCCACTTTTAGGGGTAGGTGTGACCTTTGAAGAGGGGATGGGGTTCATTTCATTTGATCATCCCAAATCTAACAATTTTCTTTACTTAGATTTGGAGAAGAGATCCAATTATGTGAAGCTAGGTGGAGACTACACACTTCTTTCTCTTTACAGTTAATCCCTCCCCCATTTTTATGAGTAGGCAAAGTACAAGTTAACAACGACATGTTTACTCCTTATTGGATTTCCTTTATCATTCCATTGGCCAAATTCCTATACTAGTATTCAATTTATACATTTAGTTTATGAGTTGTGATTTGAAATACTTTATTATTAAAAAGTGATGTGGTATTAAAAAAAGGATTGAATAGATTTTTAAAATTAAACACAATTATAATTAATTTTACTTTTTAAATGATACTTGATTTATAATTTTATTTAAAAATTTCAAACCGGACAATTAACAAAGATATTGGCAAAAGATTCCTTTATTGGTGCGAATAATTAAATTCAAAATTTCGAGTCTTACTATATACAATTGTCATGTACATGTATGGATCTTCAGTCATATTATGTACATATGCAATGTATGAATTTTGTCCTAATCTTTATCCAATGCATTTTGTATTGATTTTATTTTAGGTTGTAATTACTTAAAAAATATATATTTGAACCGCAAATATATTCTAAAAAATGTAGTGAAGAGATAAAAACCATCATTTAACCCTAATCAAATAAGTTTCAAAGAAGTGAGTCAAGATATGAGAATCTATTAGTTAACCGTCCATAAAGTATAAAGGTAAGTCTTCATGTGGAAAATTGACCACAATATATCACCATTGAAATGATCATTCATTTTCATTGGGTCATTTAGGACATATGTCTAAGAGGAGACCTATCATGGGGTAATATTATAATCCAATTTTAAAACTAAAAAAGGATAATACTTTACTTGTATGATTATAAAAGGTGGATGACGTTGACATACGATTTATAATGGAGATGTAACTACAGTAACTATCTGCATATAGCATACAAAAGAAGAAATGAAAGGCAACTTCAAGATTGTGATGTTTAGGGCATGGACTAAGGTTAGCGATATGGGTAAGAAACGATGGAACTCAAGTACTAGTCCACATTTAATGGCTCCTCTATTTTCAACTCCAAGCTGCTGGAAAAGGACCTGCAATTTGATTTTTTTTTAGGTCAAAATATGTCATTAATCTTTGTACTCGGATAAATTTTGAGATTTAATTAGTCCCCACATTTAAAAAGTTAGAAATAAAAAATATTTTAATTTTTGCAATTTAAAAATCCTAGTTTAGTCTTTAACTCGTTAGTATTTTTTTGACAATCATATGTCACATTATGATGAGGATAGCCTAATCAATATGTCAAGTTGACAAAGTTTAACAGAAAAACACAAACAACGATAATGAGTAGATTAAAAGTTTTAAATCGAAAAAATAAAAATATTTGATTTTTAATTTTTTTAAATATGAAAACTAATCACATATTCAAATTTTATGTAGGATTAGTAGGTCAACAATTTTCAACAAATTCGTAATTAATCACTTTTTATTTCTCCCTTGATTCCAAGTTAGATTATAATTTAGTCATTGATGATGTTACATTTGATTGATAGTAATAATTAATTTGAGTTGTTTCAACAAATGTTACAAGATATCCACTAACTTCATTTGATTTTTGATGGTTTGGGAAAGTAAAATTCCATAATCATTTTGACATCTTTGTACACTAAACCTTCCTCAAGTTTGGTTTAAAAGTTTGATATTAAGTTGAAGTGTTGAACTCTATAGTCAACTGAGTTCTGAAACCGAAAACAAAATGTTGATTTTTTTTGTAAATGTCGATTCTTTTTCTTTTTCATTTCACAATATGTGCTTAAATAATTGATCTTCCTTTAATATAAACAAATGCTATTTTGTAACAAATTTGGTGCGTGTCATTTCTATCTACTAGAGCTGATATGCACCATGTTTGCGTATTGTAATTGACATGGCAATGTTATTGCCTTTGTTTTTCAATTAAAATATATATTTTATGTTTATTTTAGATTAAAGTATCATTTATACGAGTATGTAGAGATTAATCTTTTTAGGGTTTGTGATTCTCTTTTCTAATGATATCGTTTTCATGGTTCAATAGAAGTGTCATGTACTTTACCATTGCACTAAATATTTATTGATCATTCCGGTCAATTTTTTTTAATTACGATTATATTTGTTTCATTAAAAGCAACTTTGTTGAA
>CM025151.1:28074726-28122324 GCA_013467495.1 Gossypium gossypioides
TTTCGGGCCTATATTTTTACCCAAACCCTCCCATATTTCGGGCGGGCCGTCAGGCCGGGCCGGGCCGCCCGGCCCATGAACACCTCTAACAGAAACTTACCTGAACTCCTTCGTCCTTGTCAGCATAGCTTCTCCATGTCGCATCCCTCCTTACTCCACTCCCTATAAATAGATGGCACTGGTAGGACTATTTACACAACTTAAAGATATTGTTACTCTGCTTGAAAATTGAGAGAATTTATTCTCAACTATTAAATTTATTTTCCAGAATAACAATTTCTACTGGTTTCTGTTTGAAAAGGGATTTTTTGTTTTCACACTTAAACAAAGAAAACTATTTCTAGTTCTGTGTATTGATTCGAATTATTCAAGCCCACACTCGAAGCAGTTCGTGGTACGAGAATAGCGGAGAAGGCTGTTCGGTTGAAAGTTAGGAACGACAAGGATTCGTCTAGCAAAAAACACAGATGCGAATTCAGTAATTAGTTTATTGTTATAAATATCACAAACCGACTCAGTTTTTAAAATTTTTATTTTCTGCTATGCAAGAAAACTGTTTTCGAATTGGATTTTTCCAATAGCTTGTCGCCTACTACGAGTGCCTATTTGTCCGATTGTTTGACCTTATTTCAGTTTGAGTTATGAGTCTACTGTGCTTTTTTGGGTTTTGTTCAAAAATTTGAGATTACAAAAATTCCTAGTCTATTTTCGGTTCACATGATTTTCTAATTTTACAAAAAGTAAAATTAAAAAACCTGCGTAGAGATGATATTCCATGATCTAATTTCAAATTTAAAAAAATTTAACAACCTAAATTACAATCGATCTAAAATTTAAGAACCACAATTTTTGGTAAAATTATTTTATAATAAATTAAAATAATTAATATCCATACATTCACATATGTAAATCCAAAACATGCTCATAATGCAATAATGACACTTATCATCAATTTAATCAATCAAGAGAGAGAGAGAGGAGAAAATTCATTAAAACCAATTTACACGGTACAACTTGTCTCTAATACTAATTGTTGAAAAAATTCGATTTAGAAAATAATTTTGTTACATAACAGAAAACTAAAAGTTTTCTAAAACTCAAGCAGTTGTGTTATTTATAGCAATAAACTTTTTACCAAATTTGTACTTGTGTTTTGGAATAGGTGGTTAAAGTCGATTCTCGACTTTTAACCAACACGATCTTCTCTGCTATTCTCGAACTTCAACTTGCTTAGAGAGTGGGCTCTAATTCAGAAATTGATTAACACAATGAAACCTTTCTATTGATATTCATTGACAATAACAATAGCTCTCAAAGGTTAGAAACCAAAAAGTAATCTCTCTCAAAATTAGAATTTTATTAGAAGAATAGATCTCATTGAATTTTGACAGAGTGTCGATGCTTAGAGTGTTCTATGTTCAACCTAACCTATGGTCTCTATTTATAGAGAAAATCACAAGAGTCTTACTTGAATAAGGATAAACAAAATAATAATGTTTTGATAGAAAATACCACAATTTCTTACTAAGAATGGGGAGGGGCGTTCTGGGAACTAAGGTTGTTGCCCATCATGCTACAAGATGGGTCATTGGGTCGGTCTTGTATATTAGGTACAATTATATGTATTATATGGTCTTTTAACTAACTCATATAATTAACCAACTCAATAAACAATTTTCTATTTTCCAAGCATCATTTGTTTAATGGAAATAAATTAAATTAATTTTCCTAATTAAATTATTTTCTTAACCCAATTCTAATTCGGTTAAAGTCATGACAATTTTATTGTAATAAAATCTATGAGTAAATATATTTAATTGTCTTGTTCAACAAACTATAATGACTAATTAATTTAATTTTTATTTTGAATTTCAACTATTTAATTATAATCAATTAAATAATGATTTGAAGGAATTAATTTAATCTCGTGCAAGAAGACATATTCATTGAGAATAGTGATACATGCGATCTATTTCTCTAATTCATCTCATCAATCCAAATGCAAACCGTCAAGGCTATACTGAGCTAGTAGAGGGACCAATTGGACTTATATAATTAGCTCAATTAATTGTTTTAAGGTTTTAGTGTTTTAGATATTTTTGTTGTTATTTAGTAAGTTTTTGAGGTGTATATGTTTAGTTTTATTTTAAGGAAAGAGATCCTTACAGTAGTATAAAACTAAAGTAGTTTTACTCATCCTGTAACTTTTTATACGATTCATATTTTAACAATTCAACCATCATGTTTTATGTTCCAATCATTTAAATCATGCACATTAAGTTTGGCGTAAATTAGAAAACTCTAACAATTCATTTTATGTAAAAAATTTCAATCGTTCAACATATATTTATATAGATGATATTTTTGTTCGACATGATAGAGATACCGAATCGATTTAAAAATTTACATGCATAACAAATACAACTATATTGATAAATTCAAAAGTTGAATTGTTAAAGTATCAATTGTACAAAAAAAATTATAGAAGTGTGTAAAATTAAATAATTTTATGCCAGTATAAATGAATACCTCCCTTATTTTAATACTTTTAGTGGCCTACTTTTTCTGTTTAAATGTTCTGCTTGTAGGTAAAACCCGTAGAAGATTGAGTGAGCAATCAAGCGAAACAAGTTGGTAGAAATGGCTCAAGCCATTGCGTTGGGACGCTATCATCAACGTTGGGACACCAAGCTACCGGGAGGAATTTGATGCACCATGCGCGAGAGCATAGGGTCGAGACGCAAACCTCCTAGCCAAAGCACCACTTGCCACTTGTGCCTATCATCAGGAAGCCATGTGCCACCACGAGCACCCCTCGGCATCTTGTGATTTTAGACTTTCTAGTGGCACTTGATCTTTTCACCAAGTCTGAGATTTCCACCTGCAAATAGCCATGTATTTAACTGGATTTGTACCAGATTTTAGAATGAGATTTTACGAAGAAATTAGATTTCATTTTAAATTTTTAGGCTATCTTTGGATTTAAAATTATCATCAGTGCGGTATGTATTGAAAAAATTATTGCCCAAACGTTTAAAACAAGCTATTTGATTGATAAGCTTCAATTCAGTTGAAACTTCACACAGACATCCAATTTTTTAATTGGTATACTCCAACAAAAGATAAATTCGGCCGTTCAGTTTTTGGGCTGGTATGCTCCAATGGAAGATTAACTTTTCAACATTTTTCCAGGAGAGCTTTTTAAATATTTAATCGTTTTGTAGCTCTATGTCTTTTCAACCATTAAATTTTAATTTAATTCATTTTATTACTTTTGAGCTAATTATTATTATTTATGTTAAATTATAAAAGAGTATTAAACATCATCTTTATTTTACTGCCATACTAGGTTTGAATCCAAAAGCATATTTCACCCATAATTTTATTCTCTATCAAAACTAATTGCACTACCCATCAATAGAGCCTTTGATTTATTTTTGACTTTCGAACTTCTGTTTAGTCTCTATTAACCGAATCTCTAGATCTTATAAACACGTAATTCTCTCATTTGTTAGATTAAATTTCTCATTTGAACGAATGGATCATAAAGTGAGATGGAAGATCAATCAAGCTTGGACCTTGGAGACTCAGCGAAATTATTGGATGAAGATTTGACATGACTGCACGGTGGATCTAATACCAAATTGTGTTTAATCAATTATGCTTAATAATCTAAAGATTTGACTATATAATATTATATAATATATACTAACATATGCTATGTATAAAGAAATATCTATTGAATTTATATTCAAGCAGAACGATCACCTAATATTTGTAATGGGCTTTGCAAATATATACTACTCCACTAACCGTTTTCCTTTAATGCCATTTACAGCTCCAACAATGCAAGCATGCAAAATTTGTAGCACTCAGCCAACGCTGATTCAATGATCCAAGATGGATGCTGAAAATGATGTTAGTGTCTGTTGGCACTCATTCCCAAGTTAGTTGTTGCTGCTGCTGCCAAAAGTTGGTCTCGATGTAGGCACCTGTTGAGGAGACCAGGTGGGACCCCCTTCTTTCAGACTCATTTCAACGGCAGTGCTATCAGTAACTGGTGAATATGGTTTAGTAACATTCTTCTTCAGCAACTCCTGTTTCATTGAAAGAAGCTTTTACTACCAGGAATAAAACTTGAATCTTAATAAGGATGATCCAAGGCCATGCTTAGAGATATTCCAATCTATGTTGCACCCATTTCAAGTTTTCAATATCCAAACCTTAAAAATAGCGAAAGAAGTCCAAATATGATATGGTGCAAAAAACCAAATGGTGTATATAAACAAAATGAAGGGAAAAAAATCATCTGGAAACTAACCTTTGAAATGTTTTGTCCATATGTCTTCATTGCTCGTTCTATTGAAGTGTAAACTTCAAGAGCCTGATGAGTATCTCGGCTGCATTTTACGACACGAGCTTGTTCTTTTGTATCTGATGGTCTAGTCCTTAGGTAGAGTATGAGCTGTGAAGGTGGCGCTTTGAATTGGTCTTTCTTTCCCTGAGTCAATTCCATTGTTGCCAGATCATTCCATGGTACATCCCACAATACTAAACATGGATCCCTCATCGGATTGAATTTCCTCTGAGTTATGTTAGAGCTTTGCTGAGAAAGACAAAATAGAATGTGATCCTTTAGTTTGATCTCCAGCTTCAATAATAACAAGAAAAAAGGCACCAATCAACCATAAAGTCTTTCTGACAACGTTAGTTGACCTACTTGCAATAATATTACTCTTTGATGAGTAACTATAATAATTTTTCCCTTTGGTAGCATGAAATGATCTTCATATGCATCTGATAATGCAAATTTCCCGCGTACTTTGAATAGATCAACCTGGCCCAAGAAAGAAGTTGACTGCGCCAATTGCAATATTACCTTCAAAACAGGCCAGCAGGTTAAAAGAGTTGTACTTATAACGTAAGCACGTGATCATCAACAGAATTTTCATATTTAAATACAACACATAAAAAGTAAATACAAAACCATAACAGAAATGGAAGGACAAAATTATATTAGAAAAAGGGTCTTTTCCACTTGGCCTTTTAATTAATGTACTCAGAACCAACTATCTCAGGGGGACACAAAAAAATAAAGTACCTGTCCTTGTGCTTTATACTCATCATATGGTCGAAGCAAATTATCACCACTAACTACACGAGGCAGTCTCCTGCGGAGGAGTTGGTCATCTGAAGCTATAGCTGATGCTATCTTCATTCTCATAGCATTTGCACCTTCAGTAGTTTTTGACAAAAGATCTAGAACCCCACTCACAGGCTGTGCAGCTGCGCCAATTATGCCCTTTCCAACACCCTGAACAAAGCCCTCAACACCTGAAGTTTTTGCACCTTCAAGAGGCTTCGTTAATATGCCAGTAACTCCTCTAAAGAGGCCTTTCGCTAGTGCTCCACCCCCTTCTCTAATGACACCACCTAAGTCCTCTACACCCTTGCTCTCCTGCCAGAAAAAAAACAAATTGAAAAGAAAATGAGAATGTTCCGGGACAAGTATTACCCAAGAAGAGGTCCATTGGATGACAATTGACTTTAATAGACAGAAGATTATTAGCAACAGCATGAGTAGAAAAAGAAGAAAGTTGACAGTCAACTAATTGGATGATCATATATTGTCTTAGGGAGAAAAGGGAAAGTTTCAAAATTGACATAGACACATCCCTTTTCCCAGTTATTCAACAGTTATTACACACGTCATACACATCATCTTTCAAGGTTTAGGGCTATTACACACACCTTTCAAATTAGATCAAGCACCTAAGTAGCAAACAAGGCTCACAATAGCTTTATACAGTTTGCAAATAATTACAGCTGTTTAGACAAAAGAGCACAATCTAGAACAATGAATAGTCATCCAAAATTTGGGTTTGTGAAGCACCTGTCTCTGTCGGCTTTGAATGAATTTCTTATCCATTGATAAAGCAGCAACTCCTTTACTCATATGACCAAGAGCACTACTTGCGTTCCCCAATATATCAAGGCCTGAGAGCAGTTGAAGTGGTTGACCAAGAAGATCCTTTTTGATGTTTGAAACAGCATTACTAATCATAGTACTCTGCCTCATGCACACATTCTCATGAAATCTTTGATTTATCTTGACCTGTTTATTCAAACGGTTGTTATCACAACATGCATAACTAACCACAAATAGCTCATTAAAATTTAGAAAATCTCGAGATATGCATAGCTCAAAGAGTTGCCAGTGCTACTTCATCCATAGAATATTACTTAATTAATTGAAACATAGCAGTTAATAGAGTCACAGTTCAGTGTTACGCAACCAAACCCTTGTAATTACCAGAATAAGTTCTATCAACAAATTTACTGCAACTTAGAGATATGCATTTGGAGGCCATGACTCATAAGAGATATTTATACAGCAAATTATTTTCTAGCTTCCATATACTTACATAAGTGGCTTCTCAGATCCAGCCAGGGAATTGAAGGTCAAACTACTGAGAGATATAGAAATGAGGAAACAAAAGGGGATTGAATGTAAAACTTACAGTCATATTCTCAGTGTTCCCTAGTGCAGTCATTAGGGATGCCCAGAAGCCAAGTACTCCCCTAGGCCTTTGACTAGGTGACATAGTCATTGACACTTTAAGTCGAACTTCTGATATGTTGAGAACCCTGCATTTCCAGTTAAATACAGGTAGTAAGCGCCAAGTAATCATGTACAGAGCAAAGCACATTTTTTAAAACGTAGATTGAAGAAAGGTCCTTGCATACCCAATTTGAATAATTGGATCAACTGATACAGCTGTAGCTTTAGCATCATATAACCTACTGAAATTGACCTTCTGCATCATCTCATGTATGCGCCATATAATTGGTTCATGTATGTTTATCAAAAATGCAGAATTATCCGGCCCCTGGTCAAAAGCCAATAAAAATGAATATGACGGTACAAGAGACAGAGATGGCAAAAACTAATACAGTCTACTCATGATATTGAGATTTACCATGCCCACATCAAAAACTATATATGGATAGACACAGAGATCCAGTGATCCATTTGTCTGCAGAGTCACAGAAATTTTCATAATATAATCAGTTTCCTGCCCAATTTTCTGTGGTCTGAAGAGAACTGGAGTTGGGGTTAACGGCAACTGGTTATCCATTTGAATTCCTCTCATTCTTAATTTGAACCTGAAATAGCGAAATTCCATAAACATTGACAAATAGTTAGAAAACAGAGAAAGGTTTTGGTATAAGAAATTACAATTTTGGACATCTGTTCTGCCTACATAATAAGTAGACGATTTATTAGGTTGTCTGCAGAACAGTGTGCAAAAAAGAAGAGTTCTGCTAAATCTATGGTTTCAACTAAAAACTTCAGAGCCTTCTTTGAGGTTGAGGTGTGAAAGGTGAAACAAGGTGTGGTATCCCCAATTATTTAATGTACACAAGCAAGCTTAGAAATTCTTAACGCTCAACATGAACATAAATAAATTTATGCTTAAAAGAACTTATTTAACTGTGTAATTTATACATAATTGTACTAGCAATAAGTATCCTATAAGAATTGAATGGATCAAGGAAAATCCACAATGAGTCAATAGACAATTTATCACTTGAAATAGAATTCCCAATAAAAACAGAGCATCATTAACTCAATGATACACAATAATTTCATGAATAAAACCAAGTTGAAATTTTTATATAGAGCATATAATGAATGGTTCAAATAAAAAATTTACAGTTTTTCTTTTTCTAAGAGAGCAATTCTTTGAGGTACAAGCAAATTTGTGTTGTGATTACATAAATCTCTCTATTGCAGCATTGCAGAATTTATTAAAGCAGACATACCTGCTACAACCAGATCCCAAGCCAGTTGAATATGCCAAATGAAGATTTTGCAGTGAAAGGTATAATAATTCCTCAGGTGTATGGTCAATAATGGACACCCCAAGCTCAGAAAGTTCGACAATAAAATGAATCTCACATTCTGACGCAGACTGCAATTGTTGTTGCCAGGACTCATTTCTAGAGAAATCTGATAACGAGGACGAAATCCTTTGTCCAGTGATTGCTGACTCACTTTCAGGCATCCAGTCACTGATCTTAACAACATTTAGTTTTTCTTCTTTTAGGATGGTAACCCTTAAAGCTCTGGCAGGGCCAGTCACATCAACTGGTAGGTGATCAGCAATCTCATCAATGTCATACTTTTCTGACCTTGATGAGTCAGTCCCATCTGCAAGGATTTCCATCAAATGCTGTCGACCAAGATCTTCCCATAAGAAAGAAACAGCAGTGTTGGGAAGAAGAAAGTGCCATGAATCACTGGTACCATCAACTTGCCGGCAGCGAATTGGTAAAAAGATGGAACGATTTTCAATCCTGTCCCAAGACGATAAATTACAAATGAATATAAAAGAAACACAAGAATTTGAGAAAGTGGATTAAGCATGCAGAACACGAAAATCCGACCCAAGCTGAAATTTGTGCTGGAACACATCCAAAAGGCCCTGATCCAACCTTATTTGATTTGGTATTCATGACCTAAACTTGAACACGAGTTTGACGCAAATGGACCTGAATAATCCAAAACTTCAATTGAGCATAACTTTTATTCTTTTCTCTTTCTAAACTTCAACTTAAGAAATAATATATATGTCAAATGGTGCTATCACACATTTTTAAGTCTTGGGTTTCTCGTGATCTTATATCCAAGTTGAGTATAGTTTGTTTTGCTCTTACTACCTATTAACCCAGGTGAGGCTGTCCAAATGCTTGTTGAACTACATGTGATGGGGGTTTTAACCCGCATCTGTTAAGTCTTGAGTTTTCTATGATCTTATATTCAAGTTGGGCATATTGCCAATTGCTTTTGCATTGGATGATCAATACTAAAATATAAACCATCTAAAAAATGACAAGGTGGTGTGGTTTAGGGGAGAAAACAGTATTAACTAAACGAATTAGGGCTGAACAAATGAATAGGAAAGAAGATGAAACTCTAGAAAACTTAGGGTTATAGAAAGCCTCTAGTTTTTCTATTAATTCAATAATAATGATGATAATTATTATGGCTGTAAAGCCTACAACTTATTTATATAGACTTTCTTTCTTGCAAGTAAAGTTACTAGGCTTTCATGTAAACAAAATTTTATCCCTAGCCCTAGGTTTAAATCCTAATGATATTTAATAACCCTAGCCCTCTATAATATATATCCCATGCTTAAATAAAATATAATAAGATAAAACTGACATAATAAAATATTATAATAAAAAGAAAAGCTCCTGCGTCACTAGGACTTGAGCACTGTTTGAAATCAGTTAATTGATGTTATCCCACACCCATTAAGTATTAGGTTTCCTATGGTCATATATGAAAATTTAGCCCCTTAACCTATTACCAACTAGTTTTAGGTTGGATGCTTAACATGGTAGCAGAGCCCATGTTTGTTTTGTTCTTCCTACCTAATCCTATGTAAAGTTGATGACCCTTGGTGAGGTTCTTCACATGTAGGCCTTGAGAGATACACGTGGGGAGAAGTGCTAATTGGTGTTATCCCATACCTGTTAAGCATTAGGTTTCCTATTGCCTTACATTAAGTTCAGCCCCACCACCTATCACCAATTGGTTTTTAGTTAGATGCTTAACAAAATCATTTTAAAAAGTCGACAACCCAGAACCGAGCAATTTGAAACCCAAAGATAAGATGATCATACCATAACCAAACCCCAAAATGACTCAACTTGCTGCTCCAACCAGAACTCAAACCACCAAATTGCCAGCCTTATAAGCTTGGGAATTAAGAGTAGTAAATGGGAAAAAGTAAAGAGAATACAATGGGAAACATAAAATCCTCTACCCCATCAACCATTCTGTGAGTATTTAAGTAAATTTTAGAAGTATGTAACATAGGTGTATCATGTAACCTGTAAGGACTGGATGAGGAATTAGGGCGGAAAATAACTTCGTAGCGTGAGCTTTTTGTTCCACTCCTAACTTCAACCTTAAAAAATAACTGATCACTTCCATTGCCATTTTTCAAAGAAACACGCATCACGCCTTCATTAGAAACACTGAACGGTGTACTCCAGTCATATCCATCTACACGCAACTGAAATAAAAAAAAGAAAAAGTCCATTCAGTTAAAGTGGATACAATGACGACGATGATGATGATGATGAATGACTGATTTACACAACCTTCAACAGCTCAAGTTTTGAAGAACCCAGCCACCCAATTGGTTTTGGAGGATCAGTGGGATGGATCCATTCCACTGTATGAGAATCACACTGCCGCAGGCAAAGGCTTAAACCTATCCTGTTGATAAACAGCATGTATGGCTGAAGATGAATGACCTGAACATAAACCATTTTTAGTAGTTATTCACCAAACAGTATATCCATAAATAAACATTAGCTATTTTTAAAGCTGTTTCAAAATCTAAATCAATATAAACTTACAAATCTATAAATAACATCCTTTATATTCTAATTCAATACTAGTAGAAGCACGCTTAATAGTGATGATTTACAAATCTATAGGTTACTCGGATGATCTACAGTAAAGAACATAGTCTGACCCAGAATTTCCAGGTCAGTAAATGCCAACACAGGGATAAAGTAAGTAATACACAAGGCAAGAACTGTTTCTGAGATCGAGGCTGCAATGATCTTAATGCCTATCGGCAATTATATCAAGGCCAGAAGAGGGAAAAGGAAAGATAGCATAGATTGCATAGATTATAAAAATCTCAATTAAGCATGAAACAAATGAAGGTCAAAGTTTATACGGGTGGCTACAACTTTCAGAAGCAGAAACACTATTACACTATTATTATTATTTTGGAGTGAGAGACAGAGATGCAAAAGAAGAAGCCAAAATGAGGGAAAAAATGTGTTAAGAAATAAAATAATAAAACTACTATAGTATTATTGCCAGAGAATGGAACCAAGAACCACAATAAAATCCAGCAACAGCAATTTTTTAAAGACAGGTTTCCACCTTCGTTCTGTCTGAGGTCATATTCACTATAGCTGAAAGCTTATAGTACGACCCATCTGAACCGAATGCTTTTACAGCAACACGTTCCTGGAATAGAAGTTACATATCAGTCAGCAACACCAATATCTGAAACAGCACAAAACAATTTAACAGAAGCAGTACCCCTCTCCACCAACCCCACAAAAGAGAGGAAACAAGATTCATAAGTACTTAAGCATTTTGATTCTTGACCTACCTTCTTTTCAAGCTCAAGAAGAGAAATACCAGGACTGTAAATTTCAGAATCACGAATAGCCACAGAAATGCCAACCCGTGGGGACACATATGTATCTTTCTGTGACGGAAACAACATAACACCACTACGACCAGCAGAGTCTTGTGGGGAAAGCATACTTGCTATTGGACTGGTGTCCTCGATAGCTTCAAGTACTTGGATGTTTCTCCTCAGACCAGAGTTTCTCCTTTCCATCGAGTAAGAAGGGGTCCTCAAAACTGTTCTTGCAGATTTAACTGCTCTAGAGAGTGAGTGTGAATCAGTGTCTGCACTATCTGAACCTTCAATTTCTACCACTTGATAAGCTAGAGGTAGAGATGAATCATTGATGATCCAATATGGAACAAAAAACCTTATTGTTTTTGGCGCAGCATTGGTACCCCCCATATCACTTTCAATGCTCACACGCAATCTCCTGTAAAACCATGTGATGAGATCACGCGTACTGCATGAGTCTCAGGGTTTTTTTACTAGGAAAGAAAAAACACTTAAAAGAGAATTTACAGCCTACCATTCACACAATTAGTGACTAATTTATCCCTTTACCGTGAAAATTTCATCAAAGTACCTTTTTTTCAGTAAATAAATTCCAACAAAGTTGATCATGAACATGCATGATCAAGAATCATATATATATATATATATATTCCTTTCACTTATCTCATGACTCCAATGTCAGTAAAAGATATAGAGAAACATGGCATCAAATTTGACACCATTTGCTCAGGTTTCTGTACACTTTGAACTAACCATTATCAAGGAGCAAACATACATGAGTGAAATATAGTTTACTTCCATTTCTTTTCATAAGTAGCGAACTACACCTAGTGAAGAAAGGGGGCACCAGAAAATATCATGCATAAACAATCAGACAAGGATTCTTACATATTTAAGATCACAACAAATTTACGTCTGACAAAAACCTATACTAATTTAGCAGGGGGATATATATATAAGTAGAAAGCAACAAACACATTATGCAGAATTTCTATACCAATATCGAATTAGGATTCTTTATATATATAAAGGATGTAGTGAAAACCAAATGTCGATCTAAATATCAAAGTAGAAACTAAAATGAAACCATAGTATCCTTTCTGATACCTTGTGCATTGAAATAGGTGTATATGAAATCTAAACTGCTTAAATATGCATTTGTTCTGAGGGAAAAAATCTGTCAAACCAAAATAAAATTTCTGAAAGAAGATTAAGTCCAGTTTGTATTAAACCTCATTCATAACAATTAGTATTTGAATTAAGGGAAAAAGGACCCAAATATTGCAAGTAAGCAGCATAGGAAAAGAATGTAGCAATTTATGCAGTATCCTCCCATACTGACAAATCAATAAGAGATGTAGGAAAGAAAACTTTTAGGAGCTCCCATCCATGAAAAGAAAAAGAGACAAACCTTTTACTTCGCTGGTGGAACATCCAGAAAGATGAAATGTGAGCACTGGAAGAAAGATCCAGAATAAGAACTGGGTCCTGCAAATAATAATGCATTGACCACAAGCTTTAATACACATTGGCATGCAGATAAGCAAACACAATGCACTGTCCAAACAAAGTAAAACTCATTACCTTTTCCAAAACCCAACCACCCTGTACACGAAATGTAAGATATACAGGTCTTCTGATGTCCACTGAATATATTTGAGCACTATTGCGTGAAAAAATCATACCATGCTCTCGCTCAATATAGTTCCCTTCTTTTTCCTTTTCCCATATTGTGAATGCAGCAGGACAAGGAAGTCGATTTTCCAACTTCAATGGAGAATTGACAGATATCTTCCAGTCATAAACAGGTTGATTAAGCTCTGTAGGAAGGGCTGATGCATCTGCACCTACACTGAGCCATATCTGTTTACTCCCAACAGTAGGGCAACAACAAAGAAGTACATCCTTCTTCTCAAGTTGACTCAAATGGAGAGCAAAATTGGGCATTTTGCTTCCTTGTGGAAAAGAATCTTGTCTATATAGTGAACCTAGATCCAAGAAAGGCTGGTCCTTTCCACTAACGAAACTAGAACTGACACCAGCAACAATGGCACGACCCCAAGTGTACGGAGGCTGAGGATGATCAACACAAGGACGAATGCGTAAACATTGATCAGATGCTTTAGATGTACTTCTCCATGGTAAAACAGTAGAACATCCAGGACTTATGCAAGTGAAGTCACTCTTTATGCAACTTTTTCCGCGCTCAGCAATTCGTTGCCTTCTTCTGATCCAACGCCTCCTGCACACACCATGACTAGATTTAACATGTGACTTCGAAGAAGTTGGGGGCCATCTCAAATTTTGATAGTCAGGACCATAAGCCCAGCCGTCTTCATCAACAAATTGGGATTTATCAATACTCCATGTTGATATCCATTCCCACCCACTGGGAAGGGGAGGTTCAAAGAAATCCTTCAAGATAAAGGAGGATATAAGAAACAAATACATATCGACAGTTACACAAGAAATAAATCCCAAGAATGTGACAACTGTTAGCACGCAAAATTACTCACCTTTGAAGAATATGAGAAGTCTTTGGTGCTCCAGAGCGGGGGATCATTGCCCTGACCAGAATTTGGTTGATAGCGTTGATTCTCAAAGATTTCTTCCACCACAATGTTATGACTGCTTGATCCTGAATCCTGAATCATTGATGCATGACATACTGAAATATCCAAATTAATATCAGAATCATTTACAACTGTTGCAAGGCCCCTGAAAATAGCATGCTTCTTTCCATTTTTCATGACAACTTCCATTGCAATAAATTCACTTTGTAATGATTTGGGAACTACTGACAACGGAAGCAGTGAACGAATGCTCTCCCATGAACCCTCTTTTCCAAACCTAATCCAGAAACCAATATCCTTAGGAGAAGCATCCTTGCTTTCTGCATCTCTTTGAAAATTTGCAGTTGTGTTCCTCTCAAAATAAGATGTCGAAATAGAGAGGTATCCATGGTCATGAGTATCTTCAGTATTGTTGGACTGAACCAGTAACAGAGGGACAATAAATATATGTCAGATACTAAAATCCATTGAAACAAAGAAATATAGAACCTTTTAGACCAAAGATGCAGAAAAGAGGGGCTCACCTTTCTCCTCAAGGGATATGATTCAACATTCTGAATATCATTTATTTGAGACAGAATCCTTGATGAAGATACCTTCTTTAAAATACTGGCACCATGTCCAACAGGAAAAGAAAGTGCACCAACAACTTCACCTGCTTTATTAAATTACAAGATCAAGAGAACAAACGTATACATGTTCAAGTTTGAGTAAAGAGGATGACCGACTATTTGATGTATTATAAAAAAAAATTATAAACCTAGAAAGATCATGAGACAGAACTAAATAAAACACAAATTAATACATAGAAGAGAACAAAGGAAGAGAAGAATAACAAGTGAACCACACTATAATGAATAGAAAAAATCATCATACAAATTTCTATGGCTATATAAATAGTGTTCTTGTTACCAAAATATACATGAAAATAAATGCAACAGGCATCAACTTATATAAGTATAAGAGTCAAGCAGATTTAGCATCACAAGCAACAAAAACCAGAAAAAAGAAATTCAATATCTAGTTTTACGTCAATTCCATTTTAACTCAAGTTCATGCACCAATAAAACATACCTTTACCAGCTTTTGCTGAAAGGTTTGTTACCTCCACCTCCAATTTTGCAACCCCCTACAACAGCACATGCAAAAATACCTTAGCAATTGGGAAATTAACAGCTAGTGTTTACCAGCTCTCGCGAAACAGAACCACATTGCAGATTTCCCTTAATTGTGCCTATCATAACGTGATATTTTACTATGATGGAATATTTTACTACTCTTAATTAGCTAACGTACCTTAATTCCAGAACAATATGAATATATTAGCAATTTTTACTGAAGACCACAAACTAAACCATGCCTACTGTAACAATCAATAAGCAAAAACAACAAAAACAAAACAGACCTTTCGAGGAACTTCAAATATGAAAATTTCGTTCCACTTTGCAATGCCTTTATTTTGATGCTCCATGTCTGAAACTGAGGGCTTCACACATCTTGTCCTCGCACTCTGAGGGAAAAGTTTTTGCTGATCTGTTGCTTGACCATCAACGACAAGGCGCAAAACACAAAAGAAGTTATGGCTATTACCATCATTGATTAAAGGTAAATCCTGCCAAATATACCGGGTCATATTTCTGTTTACAAGTAATTAGGCTACAAAGAAAAAAGAAAAGAACTTATGTTGCAAAAGCATCAATCATAATAGAACCTTGGCAAAAAGAATCTGCACAGCAACAGAATAGCGTGCTTCCCTAGATTCATCCGCAACATTTAACCTGTCTGAGAACCTTGGAGGAGGAATCCAAACTGAAGCACAGTCACCATGATGAAGTTGGTCAACCACATTTGAATCTTGCTCAATTCTTTTCAGGAACAGATCATCACCAAGCTTATTCTCTACTGTCAATGTTTGTAAATCCTCTTCATCCAGGGCAGAAAAGGCCATATCTTCATGTCCAGAATGAGCACGAGCCTCCTGAAAAAGAATAACTAGTCAGATGTTTGAAAGCGCAGTATAGAAATCAGCTCAGCATCTTCTTAAACCAAAATCAAGATGCAAGTTCCAATTGACCTCAATCAGCTTGGTTGTTTTTTGTTCAAGCTCTAACTGTCGTCTCCATGATAGAATGGTCCCTACTAAAGTTTCAAGATTTGCAGCACTGACATTTACATTCACAATGTTGGTGGCAGCAATGCGCATCCTCTTCCCAAGTCTTGATGGTGAATTCACATCCGCATCATATGTTTCGAACCTTAAAAAGGAAAAAGAGAAATAATTATTACAAAGAACACCAAACTCATTAAAAGCTTGTGCACTTTTGCCACTCTCATTAGGGAAAAAATAGTAACTAGAACGAGGAAGAAACGAACTTGAATATGCCATCAAATGGCTCCACCAAGGGCTCCCATGCTTCTAGTTGCGTATTAAAGGTTGAAGCAGCAATAGAAGCAACGAGGACTGCATTCATAGCCTCCACCCAACCGTGTGTCGCCAACTTGATATTAGCAATAGTCACATCAAATAGTGGTGTCATCTGAAACAGTACAAATACATCATAAACATAAGGCAAATCATGTCAAAAGGTCCAGGTCATTAGTTTAGAAAACATACCATTCCATGTAGGCTGTCTAAAACAGTTAGAGAGAAGTATCTTAGTTTAATCTCAGCAGTAACATTTTCCCGTGTCTTCGGCTTCACATAATCACCAATAGTGTGAGCCAACCGTGTTGATGGCTTTTTTGTATCAGAGCATGCAAGAAAAGTAGAAGCCTACAGAGAAACAGGAAGCAAAACATTATTATTATTTTTTTCTTCCAAGTAAAATTCAGACAATAAACAGGCATAGACTAAGATTATATCAGATATGAGCTTCAATAAAAAAGCGTACTTTTTAATAGACATTTGTTTCATTTTTAAAAATGATAGACAATCACGGACTGAGTTTAACGAGCATTCTATTTACCTGATTTTCAACTTTCCAAAGGCTCCAGCACTGGTGTGCCTTTGAGGTTGAAGATTTTGAAATTGGCATTTCAAGAATGTTGGCTGGGTTAACAAGATCCATCCTTGGGCAGCACAAAGAATCCACGCATGGGGTTTCATCTGTTCTGGAAACCACACACCCCAAAGAAGCATAACCAGGGGGAGCAATTGGGTACCAGAAGAAAACTTCATCAAAACCTTTCCCTGTAATTTGGGCCACTTTTATAAATTTTACCGGCTTTGCAGAGATTTCTGGATCATCAGACTTAAAGATCAAACCCTGAGCAGGGGGTTCTAAGCTGGAAAAGGGGGAAAAAATACAATGGCAAATGTCAACAGAAACTCATAAAGAGACCAAAAGATATCTATGATAAAGAGCTTAACAAAGAAACGTTCCAATATAAAGAGAACTAACCCTTCCACAATGCAATCACCCACTGTGGCATAACCACGGCGAGATATAGGCCGCCAAATTGACACCGGTCTACGATGTTCACTGCCTACATCCCACCACATTCTCTCAAAGTGACGGGTTGACACATAACAACTACTTGCTTTTGATATTGACCTGAGAATGTTCCATCCAGATGAACTAGCACTCTGGTCACCTTTTTTCTGACTAGCACGATCATTATCCACAGCAAACCCAGGAATAGATTCCTTAATAGATGCATAGGACAAAACTGAATTCCATAGTAGTAGATGACTCAGGTCAGTACTATTTTCTCTGGACGGGCATGTGGTTGAAGAATGGGCAGAAAATGATCCAATAACATTGTCCAAACGCCAGATGCTAAATCCAGAAGCAAAATGCTGATTTGATGGTATGATCATCATGCATTCTGAATAAGTTGTAGATGTTACAAGGTCAGAGCGCAGGCAATATACAGCATGATTTGGTGGTGGATGTTTGCCTATATTTGCTATGCAACCCATTGAAGTATACCCTGGAGGCGGAACTGGCATCCAAAGGCAACAGTCACTGTCAACATCAGAATGGCCATCCTCTCCTTCCAATCCAAGGACATGAGAGAGAGAGCCAATAAGATTAAAACCCACTGGCTTCCGCACACGGCCATATGTATTACTTACTGCTAGTACAACCTGTGAAGGAGGAATTGGCCTAGAGAACAATAGAAGGAAAACCATATTAATAGTAAAAGCTTAAGATATTAATGAAAAAAATATAAATGTAGCAGATACAAGTAATTACATTAAAAACACCATTTACATTCAGGAAAGCTGGATAATATCTTTCTTCAAAAAGTAAACTCAGTGAAAGAAGCAATAGCCAGAACAAAGTGCAGAAATAAAAAGTCATTAAATATTAAAGAAAAAGAAAAGAAGAGTCAACAGAAACATGGAAGAGCATTAATGTCAAAGAGACGACTAATATTAGTTCCAAATCTTGAAATTTTACTAAACCTAAGGCTCGTAGTAAATAATACTAAAACTGTCAAGCATTTCCATCTTAAAATATCAAAAAGAAAAATAAATACTCTCTTCAAAGACATCTTCCTAGCCCCACTTCCCAGTCAAAATCTATCTCAGCCAAAAAACATTTCCCCAGAAATCAAAAAAGACCCAAAGACAGATATTCAGACTAAAAACAAAAACACGGCCCATTAAACACCCAACTCATCCTCAGAAAAAAGCCCGCACATCATTCCCATAAAGGTAAGAGTTAACAGCATAGACCAGGATTTCGTTTTAATTTGGACATATGCCATGGTTGAAACATGGAAAATCATCTTTTACCTAGATGTCACACAATCCCCCAATATAACATAGTTTGCTGGAGCCTGTGGCCTCCAAATAGTAAGATTGTTATGAGATCCATTTTCTGCAGAGATATTAAAACAAGACAGAAAGAGAAAACCAAAAAGAAACAGAATGTTAAAAAAAAAAATTAAGATAAAGCATCATACTATTTCAACTAAATTGAAGAAAACCTTTAGGCGACACCCAAATTCTGTCAAAATTGATGCAAGGAGCTAGAGGAATTGAATTTCCAAACTGTAATGCTGCAGCTGCTTGGTTCAGTAGGTTAAGTATAAGAGAAATTGCACCTAATGAAAGATGAATACAAATATCAGTTAACATCAAAGACATGTTTGTTTTGTCTTTGATGGAAGTATATCCCCCCGAGATATCCAGTGGATCCAAAATGATAAGACCAGAACCAGCCTCAACAGTCAGATCCTTCACCAAAGCACGAATCCAGGTATCATTCTCCTTTGATGCATACCTATTCATAAGATAAATATACAAGAGAAAACATTTACATTATTCTGACCAAAAGCTTGATTTTCATTAAAATGCCAAAAAGGATATTGTTCAAAAACCATGTATGGAAATAAATATGAACATTCAGAAAAATAGAAGGGAAAAATATAAAGAGAGACAGAGAGAGAATGTTTACACTAATATAGAGACCAACAAAAACCAACAGAGAGAAGTTACTGAATAGCATAACAACATTCAAGTCAATAGTACCTATCATTAGTCATGTATATTAATAGTTCCACACAAGATATTGCAGACAACTTACATGTTATGTTCTGTTAAGGAAAAATAAATAAGATTGTAATACAGTTAGTTATAGTTACTTCTCTTTTAAGTTAGCATAAAACTCAAACTGACCAAGCAAATGTCAATATAAAGAATAATTACATCGATGTGTACTAGTTTGATTTCCATATTAACGTTCCACAAACAGTAAGGAATCAATACATACACAGACATAAGATATAAGATTGCATGGATTCCATCCATACGTGGGTAAATCAAGACAAGCATACGCATATTATGGGCTAGTCATATACACATATCCTTACTACCTATCTGACGTCACAGAAGTGTACATGTTAAGAGAGAGAGAGAGGGAGGGAGGGAGAGAGAGAGAGAGCAAATTTTCTGTGGCTTAGATCATGTTGCAACCATATATCAAATCTTCACTGCAACTATATTTTATGTCAATTTTATATGTAACTTAAAAACCAAACGCTCCTACTTTATTTTTCTCCTACCAGTTTTCACGCTAAACAGCAGGAAAAAAAAAAATCCTCTGAGAAATCATTTGCTGCCTCTTATCACACACCAGCACAATGAAAATAACCATGAGAATATACAAAAATATAGAAACCAGATCGGGTGCAGCTCTTACATGAAGTTCAAGTCCATTTTTGCACGTAAAAGCTTTTCACCATAAGACGAATCATCCAAGTAAGACTTTGTACCATCAAAAAAGGTAAACTCTGGTGAAACAACCTAACAACAGATGAGAAAGTTTAATCAGGTATTGTCAAATCAGAAAAAAATAGATTTCAGGAATAATGAAAGATGGATCCCAATTAGCCAAGTAATATAAATGTTTTCCAAAGTTTCAAACCAATGAATGAACCACTTCTAGATCCCTATTTGTCAACTCTTGATAATACAATGCTTATATGATGCAAGAATCATTGTGCAGAGAACTACAGCAACAGCAAGGACAATTAAGAAAGGTCTTAAATAAAGCCCGATGTTAAGACTAGGTAGACAGCAAGCCCATACTGCCAGTGGACTATAAATGCAAACTTTCACAGATACAGGCATGCTGACATTTGGTCAAACTCAGCTCCATATGCATAAGCAAGCAAGGAGCTTTCCATAAACCACTGCCACTCTTACTGAGGAGGTGCAGTTTACATAATTATTAAGAAATGCATATCTCATTCCAAGGCATATTTTATCAAGTTAGTATTTGTTTCATTTAGTTTCCTAACAATCTATTTCATTTTGCAGCACCAGAGACAGGATTCAGGAAAGGAGCACGTTCAAACTTTGAAGCAACAGTTGAAAAAGTTGATAGATTAATGATTGCAGCAGAGAGTAGACAAAATAATATAAGATGTATGCAGATGCTAATTATTGGAAATCTTTCCCATTAACTGCCTCATTTCAGCATAGCAAGAAATATTAATAAGATACAACAATGTTCCAAAACCATGTCCCAAAAAAAGAGGCAATGTCAAACCGATATTTTAGTAACATTCAATTTACAGAGTGAAACCAAGATGAGCACAAACATTCATATGCTAATACATTACAAAACGTTCAACAGCTTGAAATTTAGACTGCCACAATCCCTTCAGAATATTCAAGAGAAAAACTTATCCATTTTAATTATTGACTTCAAAGAACACAAAATCTAGCATAAAACCAAATAAAAGGATCATAAAATCCATTGTTTTAGAAGAGGGTTAGGGTGGAAAGTACATGCTGGCAGCAAAGTGAAACCAGAGTTGTGAGCAGGAAAATCTCAATAACAATATAGGCTTTAATGTGAAAAGCCAACGACTATAGGTTTTTCACTTTAAAAAACTCGACCTTAAAGGATTATCTAAAATATGCAACTTTTGAAGGAATTATACATACCTGAGCTTCAAAAGTGAAACTCTCCACAGAATTCTGGTTGTCTTCTAAATCTGAAGAAGCCTTTGAAGCGTTTATTAGCTCCATACTATCTACATTCTTCTTGTCTCCATCAGAACTTAAATTATCCATCAACAATATATCAACATCATCTTCTGGTGAGACTGAATAGCTGCTATCATTGCCCAAGTATGTATGCTTTCTCAAAAGTGAACCATTCTGATGGAGATATTTTTAAAAATACAATCAAGAAGTTTATAAAATAAAGACAATTCTGATAAAAGTTACATGACAGAAATTCTCGATCATGACCATCAAATACTCAAAAACAAAAACATAACATATAAGCTTTGCTCTTTATAGAGAGTATGACAGCATTCAATGAATAACTCAACCATAAGACAAGCCATAATAACCTCTCATTATACAGGGAACAGTATTCCACATTATAACACTTTTAGAACAACATATTCTTGAAGCCAAACTATATTTTCCAGTATGTAAAATTCACCAATTTCATACTTAATAGGTATGCCAAGCAAATAACCAAATGAGAAGTGACAGCTAAGATCACTTTGCCAATGCCCACAAATATCCTGGTCACACAGGTGTTGACCATTAGCTGGAACTATTACCATTTTAGTGTGATCATTTAGAATTAGTTGTGAAATGCAATGGACTTTATTCATAATGATTATGTGGTTGGCTATTTTATATGATGACAAAAAATGCAATACAAAACAGACATTCGAACACTTGTACTCAGAAATATTTCCGGTTCATGTCTGACATTTCTCATTGGCATATTCATTTATGCAAAGTAGCTGAACAATATCAAACAAAACACAAAAGTTTAGAAGCACAAATACCTCAATTTTCACGTTGACAAATCGCAACCTCTTACCACATCCAATGATAACAATAGGACGAAAACTTGTAGAGTGAGACTCCTTTGCATCATTCTCTTCACTTAAAATGATAGTCTTTCCACAACCATCATATGTATACTCATAAATGCCATGGGAATCGGCAACCAACTGTCTACTCGGTGACAAGTGCACAACATCATCTTCCTGTTTATAAATACTATCAGAAAGCACGATGCTATTATTTTTACTTATTGGATCATTCTTTGGGTCCATTGTTTCTTCCCTTCCAGTTATTGCCCCCAATGCTGGTACAAAAAACTCACCCAAAGCAAGAAGGAAATCCGGCACAACAAGTACTCGAGGCTGCTGAACCCGAAGCACAAATGATTGGGAGGATAGTCGCCATCTGTAATCCATTAAGAACATTGTTGAAATGGGTACATTTTCAAAACCGGCTTCAGAATTCACTCTGCTCGAGCTACGCTTGTTTAATAAATGTGGAAAGTTTCCATTGGAAGCTTGTTTCGAAGCATCAGCAGAAGATCCAAGCATGAGTCTCATTTCAGGCTTTGTATTGGAGCGGATATCCAGAACAGAAAAGGTCGGAATAGTCAGATACAAATCTGTTTCTGATAATGAAGTCATTCGGTATGATACCCAAAGACCTTCTAGCTAGAAAAAAGCAAGAGTATGTGTAAGTGAAGGAATAAAACTTCGAACTAATCCCAAAATATCCAATCAAGGCTATTGTCTTTTTACTTATTACAAACAATACATGCTTAGTCAAGAGCAAAACATTAAACAAGAAAATAAAATATCTAGCCTGAAAAACAAACAATAGCAATAACAATAGTAAATAAATATCAATACTCACAGCTATACGAGCTAAAGGTGATTCCTCATGAATGCCATTACACAATTCCAACAATGCATAATTGACTTCAACTGCCACAGTAGTTACACTACGTGATAAAAGCATCTGACTATTCATGTTGACCTTATCAACCAGTAGCCTCATTGTATCTTTAGAACCAGATTTGCCGCCACGGAAACTTGGAGGCAGATTTGGGGTTTCATTGAAATTCATAGTTGTACAATTCAGAATAACATCATATTCTTTATCAGACATTACACCATGCAAAAAATCAACCTGCACAGAATAGCATCAAAAGGAATTAACTGAAGAATTTTATTGTAAAAAGGAATCACTAGCAAGGTACTCCAATCCAACAAAGCCAGATTTCATATAATATGAACTTATGAAACTAAAAACTATTAGGAGTTAAAAATTAAGAAAAAGAGAGCAAGGGATACACCCCCTGATATATGACAAGATATAATGAAAAAAAATTATATTTGGAAACAATGCAGCCACCAGCAGATCTAGTCAGCATTACAAAGTATAGGAAAATGAGAGTTCTAAAAGAAAACAACTGAGAAATGTCCATGTTCAGTCATAGTGCTTAATAGTGCTAAAACTAAAACCAGTTAGGCAGTGTAAGACAGTCTATTATGTATTCATATAATCGCTAAACAAAAGATTAATTTTTGGGTTGCCAACTTCAATTTGAAGGACTCAGATGCCACCAACGTGTTTTTGATAGGATAACTGTGCAGAAGTATCAACAGCAAGAACTTGAATCTAGCCCAGTACAAAGGTTTGTAGCCATTATTAAGGGGAAAAAAGATAAAAGGGGAAAAGACATAAATGCAAGATGTAGTTTCCACAGTTTTCAGTATGAAGGAACAACTAACTAGCATGCACACAATATTACCCACTATATCAACCTAACAAAATGGAGCAGCCACTGTAGTACTTTAACAATTATAGAACACCAAAAGTTCAAGTTCAAAGATTACCTTAACTTCCAAAGCAAATGATGGGACTTTTCTGAAAACATCCCTCAAACTCCGTCTAACATAAACATCGAGCCCTCGGCCTTCACGAATCAGTGGTTTACCAATACAACCATCAATTCCCACGTACATGTTTACTCCAAGAATCTGCAAATTTAACACAATTTCAACCATAACTTAATACTAAGTTGAGACACTGCACAAAAAAAGCAATATACCTCAGCATGAAGAACATCAAGATGAACAGCTAAAGGGTCTTTTTCAGGAAATCCATGCCAAGTTATTTCATTAGTGACCTTTAGCAGACCCACATCAAGTTGAATGAAGCTGCAAAAAGAAAATATATTAATAATATTCACACAATTCAGTAATATAAACATCTTGGGAAGTTCAATTTCTAATTAAAAAGTATCCTATTCCAGCATTTGCTAGGAAGTCCCATATCTACATTTATTGGCAGGAACAAAAACTTTTGGTTACATGGGAAGCAAGGAAGGCAGTTTCCAGATATTCATTCAGATCAAAATTAAAGTTCAAGACGGATTCTCAGCTCAGTGCAAATTCAGACTTGTTCCTAATAAGATTTTTGTTAATTGGGGATCGGACAATTAACGTAATGTGCAGGTTTTTGACAGCATATTCGGTGATTCTGTAACCATTTCATAGTGTTTTTTTTACCAGTTCATAAATGTAGCAAACAGTTTTGCTTATACTTAGATAAACAAAGCATCTTATCCCAAATAAAAGGTCTATGAAGAATAAGTAGAGGAAACAGGAACAAGGCTAATGACATTCAAAAAGAAACAAACAGAAAGAACCTTGCAAACAGATGCAAACCTAGAAATGTGCTACTTATGTTAACTGTGCTAATTGAAAGTTGAAACATTTTTCAGAAGTTACAGTTCAAGAAAACATTGATCATATTGACAGAAATAGTTAGCTATATGCCATGTAAATTTACACTCATGTGATTTGCTAACATTCAAGCATAAACTAAATGGATACAAGGAAAGCAGTTCTCGATCTTCCGAGTTTTTACCATACAATCCCAAAATTGTTTAATGCAAAATTTTAGAGAAATTGGCTAACCAAATGGGTACTAAATAATAACAAGGGCTAACGGAGTATAAACTTACTCTCTGCTTAGTGAATTCCTTGGAACTATAATTATAGGAGTGTCAAGTGTGAGATCCAGCTTCAAAGCAGTAGTCCCATCAATTTCGGATTTCTGAATTAACCACTCGAAATCGCCAACTTTATCAACAAGTTTTATTACTTCTTCAGTATGTGGGGTGGCAAGCTCCATAAAATAAACTGTTATCTGCAGAACCGAGTTTCCAGTCATTTATAGATACAAAATAACAAACACTGTGATAAGAACAAGAAAGGTGGGAATAGTCTAAGAATAAGTGAACAACTAGACTTAGTGCATCACAAAAATGATCAAATGTTGGCTATTTGTGAATACGAGAACTTCAAATGTTAAAATGTTAACCATAACTTAATGCGCGAATGCTAAAACTGATCACAATTCAAACTGTATCCCAGCATACCTCCTGAATAAACCTATAGAGGAAAACAATTCGAACGGCAGAAAGTCGCCCAAACAAGCTGTAATCATACCCTTCATAATCATCATCTCCAGCACTGAACGAATTGAATTTGAACTGAAAAAAGGAAAATGTGAAACCAACAAACATGTATACAATCAAAAGTAATCTAAATGCCTCATATGCCAGCAAACGTATATCAGCATAAACATTCATGTACCTTTATAAGGGATTCAACCCCTGGATTACGTATATCACATAACCAACCTAAGCAGTTATCTGTTCCAAGTGACATATCACGAAGTCTCAAATTTCCCAATGTACCTTCAATAGAAAGGGATGCCGGATGGACCTTAGTAGGAAAAGTTTTTAAAAAATCGTCAGAAAGTAGAAAATTAGGAAACCAAATCCTAAGTCACATATGCACAAGAAATTTAAAACCACAGTTGAGCTGACCCGGAGTTTATAGATGTAACAAAATCAAAATAAAATATGAGAATCAAATTCAAATTGCAAAAGAGAAACCATAAGAGACAAACATTATTAGGTGATTAACAAGATGTTTATCTTCACCTTAAGATCTAACAGGAAACTTTCTTGCACAAACATCGCCAACTGAGATCCATCCTCCTTGTTAAGAAACACAGTGACACTATCAACATTCATGTTCAAATAGAATACAACACGAGCTTTACCATGCCCCAGCAACCCATCAACACGACCACTTTCTTCAGCCTTTTCTTTATTCATCAAAGATTTATCATCCAATGTTTCATGTACATCCATAACACTTGCTGGATAGCTCATAGAGCCTAAATCCAAGCCAAACCCAATCAAAGCAACTAGAGTTGGTCTGTTGCAAAAAAACTCCAGCTTGGACATGCGAATGCTCATCTGATAATTTCAATTGAACCAATTAGCTGTGTAATTCAGTCAAGTGAAGGAAATTTAATGGATGTCAATGATGCATATTCTAAATACCTGTGTGTCTATGCCATCATAAAAAGGTGAACCAGAACCCCTCTTTGAGAAAGTAACACATACAAAATCCAAATCATCACCACCTTGAGCTTCATAAAATATCTCTCCAGAAAGTCTCTTTCCTTGTAACAAACTGTTTTCATGATTTAACACTTCAGAAGACTCAAACCCAGAAGCATCCTGCATATCCATATATTGTGAGAGAGCACCAGGATCAGTCAGAGACATAAATTCAGGCAGAGCATCCTTGAAAGTATCATCGTCATCTAGGTGCAACTCAGACATCTGGTTTCCATGTGAACCACAAATTTGATGGGATTGAAGTGAAGTGTCATTTTTCAGCACAGAGCAGGCCAAGTACTGTGGATCGCCTGACAGACGACCTTGAAGCTCATCCTTTATTTTCAAAGAATGCAGCTTTGTCTTCAACAATAGGTCACTCCCCAAACTAATCATTGTCACCTGTAAAAAGATATTGCTGAATAGGTAATAGTAACAAATAGACAAATAGGTAACTCAATGGAATTAAATATAGTTACTTGGGGTTGAAATAAATAAATAAAAGATTTAATGAGAGAAAACGATATACAGTAGTAAAAAATCTAAATAAGAAGCTAGCAGAATGGTAATTCTGCTGGAGATTCCAAAAGGCAAGCAGACATACCCACCCTCAATAAAATAAATCATATAGAAAGCACAGGCACGATATCTTCTATTTGTTTGAGAACATTGAAATATATTTATTTTTACAGAATAAAAGAAATACACAAGAATATTTATTTGAGAATGTTGAAAGAAATAACCAGTCACTTGATCTATTTTTGGAGAATACAGAAAGCTAACTCCCTATATGGAGATTACTGGTATTTCATTTACTAAAAACATCTAGTTTTAATGTTATAGTGCTTTCTCACAAAACTAGATTTTTATACAAGTAATCATATGGAAATATCTCTTTCCAATCCCATGAGTGGAATTTGACAACACATATAAGCACCTCATTCATGACAATCTTCAAAAAGTTTTTGTTTTCTTTGTATGCGATCAATAAGGGTAAGAGAAGACTGATGCCAAGGTGAGACTGAACTGGCAAGCCCAATTTGCACAATACCACAAGCAAAGCTGATGTATTGAACTCTAGGATGATTGGCTGAGACAGAATTTACAGTTATATTGCCTAAATGGTACGTTCAAATCTTTAACCTAGAAACCATGTTCTATGTACACGATAAATATCCCTACTCCATGACATAAAAGAGAGAACCTTTTTCAAAAAAAGAGAGAACCAGAAGAGCATATTCCAGATTAGAAATTTGTAGAGAGAGACAAATAGAACTCCTTTTCAAGTATGATGGTAAGCTATAAGTCACCAATGAAACATACAAAATATCCACGTCAGAGTTTGAAATGAAAAAAAAATGGTTCCACTGCAATTCTACCACGGGGTAACAGCAACACTATGACTGAGATTCTCAGAACAATAGGGTTCAGATATAGATGTCATTGGCACCTCTCATCTCAGTAAGAGTTACTTGCAAGCAAGATGACAGGATGTTTACTGCTACTGTTTCCAGTTTTACATTACCAAAAGAAGAGATCTCCTCCAAATTATTGTAAATAAATTTGCAGGAAGTTTTACTACATTAAGCTTCATCTTTATCATATCCGAAGGGATGGTAGGAATAGGCTGGGTTCTTCAATCATCAGTACAGTTCAAAGATGCAGCAACCTAGAAAATAAATACAATAAACCTAATTTTCTCAAATATTTTAATGCTACACATGCATGCCATGATGAAGAACTGGAAAACGGAGAAGAAACAGATTTTTAAAATAAAGTACAAAATTTAAAAAATTTGAGTTGCTTTCCAGCATAAAATATCACAGCAATTGTTCATATTAACATTTCCAAATTGGTTTAGCACCAAATAGCAACAGAAAGTTGCAAACCTTTCCACCACTAGCAAGAACCTCAAGAATAAGTTGCTCTTCTAGTTTCTCAGCAACACCCTCTCCTGTCTGCAAAATGGTGTAAAATTTGATTGCTCAATAAGTAAATATTTTAACAGACATTAAAACGAAGAATTGTATAAGAATTGAAGTAAGTTCTAGCCAGAAATCCATCAAGTTTTTAAGAATTGTATAACCATAACCTTTCCATATATGTATAACTTTGTCTCCACAACTGCCCCATTAATAACAAGGTCTGCTGCTTTTGAATTTCTTGTTTGAGTATCATCAGATTCACTTATACCATCACTTGTTTCTCCAAGTATATCAACAGATGGAGGAGCCTACATCAATATGAAGTAATCAAAACCAAATGAAAATATATAAATGAAAAGAATGAAAAGAAAATTTTATATCATCGCCATACAGAAGCTTGATACGTGGCTCGTATAAGTCCTCTCAACCAAGTTATCTTTTCTTCCTCCCCTCGGAATTCAATAACCCAGGTACCTGAAGACTCTAAAGCCTGGAAAAGACACTCATTTGAAACAAGGAAAGAAATAATTATTCAAGCCCATGCAAAAGTATAATAACATAAAGTATAATTTAACAGTTTGCTTTATATAAAATCAAGAGTGTTTGTTTTACCTAATCAAACTTAAGAAGAAAAACGTAATGCTTTTCCTTATAGATAAATAAATACCAATTCCATCTGGTTTGTAAAAGCATCATAACTATTAAGCTTACCTTAGATAATGAATAAATATTTTTACCTGATATAATGGCAATATTTAATATAAGAATCCCCTCCTGTAATGAGAGAAACCAGTACACACCAGAAAGTCTCCTTTTACGAAGCACTTATGAATGTATAGTAATCTTATGACCTAAGCTGGTGCTTCCTGTGGCCTTGACTCTTGATTGTTTAATACTTCTTAAATACTCCCTTTTTTTACCATCTTTAATAGTCAAATTAGACCATCTATTTTCTGTAGATACTGATTATGAATTAATCTTTACTACCAAAAGACATGCTAGTTACCTGATATAATAGCAATATTTAATATAAGAATCCCCTCCTATAATGAGAGAAACCAGTACACACCAGAAAGTCTCCTTTCACGAAGCATTTATGAATGTATAGTAATCTTATGACCTAAGCCGGTGCTTCCTGCGGCCTTGACTCTTGATTGTTTAATACTTCTTAAATACTCCCTTTTTTTACCATCTTTAATAGTCAAATTAGACCATCTATTTTCTGTAGATACTGATTATGAATTAATCTTTACTACCAAAAGACATGCTAGTTATTGAGGAAACTCTTTAGTGACAACCAAAAAGAAAATGAAATGTACCACAAATTCTTTAGTGTAAAATAGCGGCAACATACAATGAACTTTTTCCAAGAAAAGACAGTATAATTGAACTTCATGCCTCCTCATTTCCTTGTATATCATTTCCAATCAAAATTGATCACTTGTTCTGAACTGGAAATTGATACATAATTCGTTAATCATCTATGTTAACATGACTCGGGACACGGGTGTTGCACACGGGTAAGGATCTAAGGGTCAGATTAGTGAAGTGGAAAAATTTCTGACATGGGGACACTGTCCAAAATTTGGACACGGATACTTAGTGTGGATTTTTTATAATACCCATTTTTAATTTAAAAAAAAAAAAAACCAAATTAATGATTATAATGTTGAATTTTTAAAATATCAAATCTCTTTTTAATGCTTTTAAAGGTTTTTATGATATTATATATGGTCTAACTGGTTTAATACTATACCCATATTCTTGTACTTTCTTTTTTATTTTACTTTTTTTCCCTGCCAGTCTCTCCACCTTCCTACTTTCCTTTTTACTTTTTTTCTCGCTGACCTTCACCAAAAATTGTGCCTGACATTATTTTTATATATTATTCTCTGTTATAAAGGCAAAAAGTCATATGGCATTTATTATCCCTATTATTTATTGATTTATTTCAAACGTTTTCTTCTCTCTTTCTTCTATCATCGTCATCTTCTACCCTGTTTATCTTTTCCTTTCATTTCAGCAAATCAAAGTTTTTTTCCTCTTCTCAGTAATAACCCACAGCCGTGTCCACCTTTTTTCGACGGATCTGATCCGTACCCCATGTCAGATCGTGTCAACACTGGTACGGCACCCCAAAAAGCCTAGTCCGGGTAACGAAGTTCATCATTACCAATTCTCGCTATCAAGTTAAATACTTGAGGTTTAAGGTTTAAAGAAATGGTAGAATTTCATGAAAACTGATAAATGCCAGGGAGATAACTGAGAATCTGTGAGTTTTAATAACTAGTGACTAGAATGTTGTTTTGCAGGTTACCATGAATGAACAGGCTAGCAGATATTCAAAGCAACCACAACTTAACATGAGTGTGTTAAGGTTACCATTCTGGGCAAGACAAGAAGTCAAAAGCACCAAAGATGGAAAGAAGATAAACAACTTTATTTTAGCAATATTGCTAATTAGAATAATTCATTAAGTACTTTACTGCAATTAGAAGTACATAATTTTAGTTGCTTATTCTACAAGTTAATTTTAGCTTTTTAGTCTACAAGAATAAAGTCCTATACTCTCTCTTTCTAACAAGTCTAAGGTTAGCAGCTCTCTTTGATGAGTTCTAAGGTTAGGATCTCCCTTCGACAAGTTCTATATATTAATAATCATAGGTTCTTCATGAGATAGGAACTGAAACAAGGCTAAAGCTTTATCAATCCAAGATGGTTTTCCCGTGAATTGCCTGGTGACTCGATCCTTAACCCATGAACTTAAAAATCTAGAAGAATTAGAATAAAACACCATACTAGCAATGAAAGATCACTTTGGTTGCAAGATTAAATGGCTCACCTTCTTAGTGTCCATCCCTCTTGGACCCACAGCAATACAAAATGGAGACCCACCAATATTTGTTGATGGAACCTCATGCACCTGTCTTCCAGCCATGCTGCAGGGTTCCAAAAATTAAATATAGATTAGATTTCCTAAAAATACCATAGGGACTATCAAATAAAAAAGGGAAATCAGTGAAAATTCAAGAAGACAGAGGCTGCAAAACTACTATCCTACATATTAACCACCAATTAGGCAATGAACAAAGGCAAAGAGATAAGGAAGGCCCCACACCTCAAGTACCGCGAGTAGTTCTGAGATTTTTCAGATTCCAAGACATAAAGATAGAATCCAGATAACACAATAAAACAGGGCTGCCATGAAGCAACAGAGTTTCCAATACCCTGAACCAACAAAGTTAATCATGGTTAAAATCAGGTGCATATAGACAAAGTACCAATTCTAGAACTCGCTTTTACAATGGAGTTAAAACCAAACCCGCCAAACTAGGATTTTGGCATCAGTAGCAAGATCTGCAGCACTCCAAGGAGTCACCCCAGCTTGGAAATCAACACCACCAGGCTGACCACAAGGATCCATAGCAACATATAATATGTCTAACAGTTCCATAAGTCTGCAGTATCTTTCTGGTGAAAAGTGAATGCCAAGATTCGGCACTTGAACAGACACATGGGTCGACGGGTAATTTAGGCGAGGAACTTTAATCTGCAGTACCAATACACAAGTAGAAATTATGTGAGTAATTCAAGAAATTCAAAATGAAAATGATCTAGTGATAGGTTTTACTTGCTGCAACCAAAAATAGATAAATCATACCTGATCAACAACTACTGCCATCCCGCACTTATCAATGAGAGAATAGAAATTGCCAAACTTCTCCAACCCAGGAGACATCACCATTGATCGATTGCTAGAATTCGGTTCAACAGAAGTGCAGCTCTGGCAATCAGAACCACAATCTGTAAAAAAAGCAGTAATGTCCCTTCCAGATATGTACACGCGAGAATAGATATTCTGCCTCTGATCATCAGACTGACTCTCCTGCCATAATGATTAACTGTTTAGGCAAACAAATTTAATTAATGGCAATTTGAGAGGTCAATAATTAATACACGTACCATGGTATGCAATGTAAAATGACCAAAATCCAAAAGAAAATGGCTCTGACATTTGGAAGAACCACGTGTCCTTAGAGGAATCCTAACTTTTGGGGCATCAAGATCGATGTCCAGAGCAAATCTGTGAAACAAAGCAGAAAAGTAAATAACCATAAAAAAGTTATCATGCTTTTTCTCTTAAGCTGAAACTAGGAGAAGAAATAAAATCCAGCATTGCAATAGTTACTCTAAGTTATTTCCCAAGATAACAACTTGAATTCTACCATACAGAAATTTTTCTCCTGTGTAATCCAAGCTTAAAATCAAGAAAACAAGACGTAACAAACTAATAAACCAAGCATTGGTCCAAAAAATAAACTCAATTATTTACCCTTCATGACAATAAATAATGAACAGAAATTAAGAATGAACCAACCTGCATCTCAAAGTTTGCAGAAAAAAAAATTCAAATGTCAACCCAAGCTTATTAAGGAGAGAGAGAGAGAGAGAGAGATGGTATGCATAAAAAGGACATGGGGATACTCCACTTTTGGGGGGATTTTAAAAGACCATTCTGTTTTAGAGTAATAATTATAACTGCACAAAACCTAGTTACCTTCCTTTTCATTGTTTGGCTAGTTTAATACTGTTTTATATTTACATATCTTTTTTACCAAACTACACTGACGTTGACTTCATGTCATTTTGAATGCCCAAAATATTTCAATAGATACAGGGTCAATACAAGACAACAATACCAAACCATGCATCAATTTAGTTTTCACTTCAATCATATAAACCTTAGCCTCACTTGCATCAAGTTTATATAATGGCATAGCAACCTCCAAGCAACATGACCTGTACTGACATGAATAACATAGCCAACCCTTAATAAACAATCATTTCATAGACATGTTCCTCAACTTCAAGCCCTTTTCACCAGAATGTATCACCTGCCTTCTGCCCATTGTAGATCTTCCAATTGGTGTATCAAATAAGATAACACAGCTTAAAACATAATATCAAGTAAAAAGAGGCACCAATAAAATGATCAAACAAATGAGATATGAAGAACACAATTGAAAGTAGAAACAAGAATTTAACCTGCTTTGTTCCTCTAACACTGTTTGAAGCTGCTCCTGTGCTCGACGAGTCACTTTTTCAATCTTCGTCTACCATTGGTTTTAAATAATTATCAGCACAAAGGATAAAAGAAGTTGTTTCTACGCTCATTATTCTACAAAGTGACTGAGACTGACTGAGTTTGGTATCATTTAGTCAAGTGACGCCATGCATTGACACAAAATCCAACTTATATCATAATATATAATAAAAGATATAATATCAAACTTAAGCATATTTTGAATAATTTGTTTTGAGAAAACAACCCCTTATTTTTACAGTTAACATAAATTCCTGTTCTTAAACTATTTTTCTCAGTTCTTTTTAACTTTTATCTTTTTTTCACCCACATAGTGGATCTGTAAAATTCTAGTTCTATTAATGTCATTACCTGCAATGCAGTGGCAGTTTCCAAAGCAACAGTTGGACTAACTGCATTACTCCTCTTCACAAACTCAAAAAATCGATCACAACTTTCCTTCAAAATCTGCAAAAAGCCATAAGAATTTATCCAGCCTCATCTGCTAAGAGGTGATAAAACTAACTAAATGAGAGCAGAGAAAGTAAATAGAGGATCACTTGCCGAATGTTAACAGATGAAGTGCAAATGATGGATTTGAACAAGGCAAAATACTAAAGTATAAAACATCCGGGGGAGCAAAATAGTTGACAACAAAGATCAGGAACTTGATACTTTCAACCGGAATTAGAATGACATTTTCATAGCTTGGGAGGTTAAGGGCCTCCAGAGAAGGCCTCACAAAATCTAGTGGGGTTACCAAGTTTGCTCCATTACCCCCAATGGGATTTGAACACAAACCATGTCACTCAGCCTGCATTCAGCTAGACCTTTCATATCAGTCAGGCACTACCCTTTTCATTGCAATATTTTGTCCTTCCTCGATCCAAGATGAGAGATTCTATAAATCTATGGGATTATTCCTACCTTATACTAGTTGTTGTCCTCCTAAGCAAAAAGGCTTGGAGCCAATTTTGGAGATCATTGAAAAGCATTATCATAGTTAACAGATCTACAAGATACTATCTATAGTACAAGATGCAAAACACAAGTCAGGATGAGTGTCCATTTGTAAATTGATGCTGGCCAAGCCATCCTCTTTTCCTTCTAGGATCAAAGAAATTACCGTAACATGACAGGGGGAAATTGTAGCTGACAACCTCCAATCAACATTCTCTCCCACTGGTGAGTGGACAAAACTAGCAGTTAACGCATTCACCTTTTTCTCACTGCAGACACTCTGCAGAAAAACCCAACATAAGGCAATGCACATCATTATATCATCATCCAATCTGGCAATAGCATAGAGTTTGAATTTATTAAAGCCATATTTAAAAAAAAGGTTAGTATAAACTTCTCCCTGGTATTCATTTTAAATCTTTGGTTATCATCAACTAAGTATCTTTTAGAAAGAAACAGCTCAAACATGCTAAGCAAACAAACCTGAGCAATCGAACCTTCAGGGGCTGACAAACCATAGAATCTTAACCTTACATCACAATGGGTACTGCGATGTTTAAACTTCGCAGACACATGAAGTTGTTCAAATCTACCACAAATAATCTCTGTCTGATTTATATTGATGATCCTCGCAGCAGCTTGACTAATAGATACGGTAGCCATAAACCGGATCATACTTTGCAAGTCCTTCCCTGAATGTGACATCAAGTCCTCAGCTGGCTGGTAACTGAGTAACTTATTGATTGCCTCCCACTCTTCTTTACTCAGTCCTTCATCTGTTAACTGCGATCCATCCAAAGCCTCCCCATCAGATGCATCTTCAGATTGTGTGCGCCTGAGATTATAGGTGAATACAATTTGTAGAAGTTAATGTTTGGGGGAAAAACTAAAAACAAAAACATAACCAAAACCAAGTTAATCTTTTCATATTTCCACATACCATATTGATGAGTACCAACTTTTCTTCTTAAGCCTTCTCCGTTCAGCTGCTTCCTTTGACTTTACAGATTCAACCTTTGCATGTGCAAGTAACCTAATTGGTCCAAGCAGAAATGGAAAATGTTAAACATTTGACCAGTGAAGAAGCAACATCGTTGAACTATGTTGTACATTAATATCCTCGATCACTTTTAAAAACAGATTCGCATACATATATATACATATATGCATCTATTACCTAGAGCAGTCTATTCAATATTTGAATAATAATTCATCATATAAATGGAACAAATATGGTAATCCAACAACTTCTAATCCTAGCAAGTATTTGAACATAATGAAAAATTATGGCCAAGAGAAGACACTCATAATAGTGCACCTCTCTCTCCTTAGTAAGCCATGATAGGTTCTGTATCTTGACTGACCATATCTGTCCCTAGTCTAATATCATTTGTTAACAACTTTGCTGGTGGATCTGGAGGCATCTAATACATGTCCATCCATTCCAAATGCATATCCATACTATAGTAGGACATGTACTGGTACATAGCAAGTGGAGCCAAGTCCAACTTTCAAAGAAGAAAACATGACTGCTGGTTTCACTATCATCTAATTTCTTTAAATTATTAAGCTAGAATTCTTTTCATTTTCAAAGAGATACAGAAGCATAAATACGGCTAAATGGCAAGAACATGACTGCTAGTTTATCATCTAATTCCTTAAAATCATTAAGCTAAAAATCTTTCCATTGTCAATGAGATAAAGATGTATAAATACGGCTAAATGACAAGAACGTTCATGTAGCAATCACAAAAGCAGTCAGAATCTATGGATGTTTCATCCTTAGCAGTGGAGGTTACTACTGACACCATACACCAAATAGCAAGTTGAAATTAATACAGGACTTTGAAAACTAATTACCTAAAACAAACCTAAAGTTATCAGCCTGCAAGACTATAACTTCATGCACTAACAACTAAAATTATGCATGATCATGATGGCTCACAATAAGCAAACCTATCTAGTTTCCACTTGAGCTTAAGTAAATTTGTGCAGTAGTTACCAAACAATACCTCAACTAAACTAAACCATGTCTTCCCAGAACTACTAAAAGATTGGGACGTCCAGCATGCAGCTCATTTGTCCAAGCAATGACCAAGTTGTGCTTTATTTCAAAGAGGGGGAGAAGAGAGTTTAGGCAAAGCTAAACATTCTTACCTCCATAGAAGAATTACTTTTGAGTCAAGATCTTTCTCAATGTCTCTAACTTCTGACTTGTCAACATTTGATGACTGTTGTAGCAAACTGGCATACAAGTGAACATAACGCCGACGAAGCTTGCACATATGTGAAATTCGATCCCACGAGAACCGAATACTGAAATAAAGATACATTTTAATGGGGGGATACATTTATTCACACAGATGATGGAAAAGAGACAACTAATCCCGAAGAAAAAGGTTGAACTCAAATGTAAATCTTCAGATTATCAGACAAGGTACTCTTCAGAGTAATTATCAAATGCAAATATTTATATAAGGATTACTCCATACCACATTTTCCTCTGCTGCAATGCAGCCTGAGCTGCATATCGCCACCACAAGAAATAAGACTCCTTTGAAACTGGCACCATGGGTCTTAAATGGGAAATTTCAACATATGTCCTATATCTTGAAATAACTTCTACAAGTTTTATCCAATCATGATATTGTGCCTGTAGAAAGGGAAAAAAGGTTAATTTCAAGACTTGATTAGAAGAAGCATTTCCCTTATTGTTTCTTGGTTGGAGATGCAAAGAAGACTGAAGTTTAGATCTATCTTATTCTCTAGAGAAAAATGAAATGGAGATATTAAATAAATACATACTATATATATGGAAAAAGAATAAGTATAGGACCTCAGTGATGGTTAAGGAGACATCACTTAGGAGAAGAGAAGCCTTCTCAAAAGGAATATTTGGATCATTTCTTTCTTGATTGCCAAGCCTGTGATACTTAAGTACTCCATTGATTGGTGACACCAAGTAATTGCGATTCATAGCCCACTTCGACACCACTTCACATCCAGTAGCAGGTTCATTAATACCATCTTCAAATACCTGTATATACAACAATTTAGCAAGATGAGACATTTAAAATTTATTGAATGTTTCAGTTAATCATCATCACGCTAACACAACGAAAATTATGGAACTATGGGAGTGAATGTGATTATAATGCAACATAAGAGCCAAACCTCAATCCACTCTTTGGGACTAAGATCTTCCCATTTCTTATCCATCTTCCAAGGCAGGTTATCTGAATCATGATACATAGCAAGCCTCTCCAGTTGCAAAGACTGAGCACAAATTTCACGGGCATTAGCAAGAGTATTTTGCATGTCATTCAAAAACAAAAGGCAGCAGTAGCAATTATTGACAAATCAACAAAAGAAACCTAAAAGGGAAAGCATAAAAAACTCAAAAGTTCAAAAGGAGCATGGACCCATCTTCTCTCATTCAATTAAATGTGAAATTTTTAAAATAAATCTTCAGTTTGGCATGTAAGTCCACAACCTAGTTTCACAAATTGTCCTCTCCAATATGGTATGACATCCAACTCACAAATCATTGTTTTGAATTCAGTTGCAAGCTATGTTGCTCAACCTCGGGAACGGGTGTTGGATACAGGTACGTGTCTAAGGGTTTGACTCGTCAATCGAGTTAAACTCAAGACTCAGGGATATGGCACAAAAGGATCCGAGTAGAAAATACAGATACGGGGACTCATTTTATATGTATTTAAATATATAATATTTAATTAAACAATTTTTTCAACCATTATCAATTATAAATAATTTTGAAAAAATATAATATTATTTAAAGTATAATAATATATTATTTGGAATTAATTTATACATTCAATTAAAAATATTTTGGGCTTTCATATCCAAAATAAATAAAGACCCAAAATCAATATATAGGTTTTTCAACATTTTACCTTTCTTTTTTAACTTTACTTTTTTACCTTTTGTTTAATTATCTTTTCACTTTTCCAGCCTTTTTTAAAGGTTATTTTTTTGGTTTTCATGTTCTTTCTTGGATTCCAAGATTCCAATATTCTTTTTTCTCTTTCATCCCACCCAGTTCTTCTACTTTTTTTCTTTTCTTCTTCTTCTTCGCTTCTCACCCAGTCACAAGAGTCTGACAGATCCGACCCATATCCCATGTTGTGTCGTGTCAACATGGGTATGGCTGTCGTGTCAACATGGGTATGGCTGTCATTTTGACGAGTCCCGAGCATCAGAGGTTGCAAGAACTCAAAGAAAAGACAAACAAATTTCTCATCAACTCAATGTTTTTCTAACCCCAAAATTTACTGATAAAATTCAGTTCCAATGAGGGTTAACGAAAGTTCCTAATTCAAGAAGACCCGTATCATCATCATGAAAACTATATTCTCTAATGTTGAATAATAATAATGCATTTAACTTCACAACTTCAAGGAGCCCCAATCATAGATTAATTGATTCATATACTTGTTTCGAATTCAAGTGAAAGTTCTATGCATACATACAATACAAAATTTGAAACATCAGAAAATTAATCTTTTACCATCAGACTTGAAAAGCAGATAGCCATTTATCAAACTGGAATTTTGTTTATTCAAATACACGTCATCCTCTCTTGAGAAATCCAAGAATAATTATTAGCTTCAAAGCAAGGAGAAATTGAGAAGCATCTAGATGCCACACTCTATTTTGATGCAATACCCTCTATATCAAGAAACAATCATAGTGTTTAACCATTAACGTCTTTTATCAAATTACTTATACCCATCTCAAGTCTCAACTGTTTCAAAAGGACAGTAGCATAATCTAATATGGTAGGAAACAAAACAAAGCTAACCTTACGCAACTTATCCAGAGCACCACTGGTATCAAAGGTCTCATTTCCTTGCTCATCCATCGTAACAGCAGCAAGCTTAGCCAGTGTAACACCAGAAGCAAATGGATGGCCTGGATTGCTACAAGATTACAGTCCATTTATAAAAAAGTAAACCGGTTAGTAAAGACAAAGACAAATATGGAACTGAGAGATTAGAAGGAAAAAACTATCTTAGCGTACAAAGGTTAAGAAAACTACAAACTGAAAACAGACAGAAAAAAAAAGCACATGATCACCACCTGATGCAATCCTCATATCTGATATGTACATTGCTAATAGTTATCTTCAGGTTTCCAATAATTGTAGCAATCAGAGAACCAAGCCATGAATTCCCAGAAGAAGGCTGCATATACAAACAGAAAGAGGAAGAAAAAAGCTACCAATGAGTGACTATTATTAGCAAAAAGCAACACATTTTCTCCAAGATACATAAGCTGATATGCAAAAACAAAGAGCATTATCAAAATAGTCAAACTAACATAAGCTGCATAAATTAACTATGAAAGATATAAAGTAAAACAATTAGCATTTCAAGAGCCATCCATCAAGATTTTACCAGGAAGAACATATTAGCAAGAAGTGAACTAGGCAATCGGCAGATAAAAAAATGTATTTCAGAGTATCTTAGTTAATCGACAAAAACAGAACAAAACAGTATCGAGAGAAAGTAAAACATTTTTAGCATCCATAGACATACATTTCCCAGCTTTGACCCAGCTATTGCTTCAAGAGTTGCAGATTCTGCCTCCTGCAGACAATAGAATAAGTGTAAAATAATTATGTCCTCATGCATGACCAGAAATGAAAACTCTCATACAGCAAGCCATCAAATTACAAAAATGCTTATATGATATGGCATCTTGTGTGCACAATTCTACATGACTGCACGACCATGTAAGCTTAGGATAATTAGTTCATGTTGCCTTCAGTTATTGAAAATGTTATGTTGAGCATCTGTTTTTACCCTTCCATATATAGGGGGGGTGTAAGAAGAGGAAGAGAGAAATAAGAATAAAGTAATAACAATATATGGAAATCATTATTGATCTTAAAGAACAAAAGGATTATAGATCTTTCAACTCAACAACACAGCAAAAACCTGTAACAAAAAATACAATATTCTCAAACTGTTGTCAATAAAGTTGATGTTAAGAAATATCTAATGTGCTACAAATAATAGCTCCTGTAACATATCTCTATACAGAAATGTAATATTAAAAGAACGAAACGTAACAAATTCATGAATGTTTTAAGCATTAGGTAAAAAATCCAGATCTTTAAGGACTCCATTTGATGACAAATATTTAGTCATGAACTTGATAACAGAAGAATGTTATTGTCTTACTGGTAATTTTTTAAGAATAACATAATTGGAGGAATCACAATAATATTCTGCACACATGCTTTAAGCGTACTAAATCATATATGAATGCAAAAGTTTACCTCAATTTGTTGAATTTTAGCCTTGAAAAGTTTTTCCCTATCATCCTCCTATACACAATTGAAATAAGATCTCAAATCAAAATAGAAGAACCTTATAACGAATATCATCCTAGCAAACAAAATATCATCCTACCTTAAGAGTCTGGCCATAAAGAGCTGGGTGAGCAAGAAGAAATACACGATCAATAAGAACTATCACAGGTTCTTTACCTAAACTTTTCCAAGGAACCTACAATGTAAATTACAAAAATGAATAAGAACATAAATAATTAGAACAAAAATTTATATGTCCAAGCATATTTAAAAACTAATATATAAGAAGGATTTGTTTTTCCAAGACCATTCAATGGCTGAAGTGCCAGAAGATAAACCTAGTAGAAAATAAAACGAACACTAATGATGAACATGGTTACCTTCAGAGTTATGGTGCCCACAAAACCAGCTTTGACAGTAACTGGAAGATTTAAAGAGTTTAGTGCCTCTGCCTTCAATTTCAAATCTTTGAGAACAACATCACCTGTAGAAAGAAAGAAATTTTGTAAAAAAGATGCCATCATGTTTACATCCCAGATCGCTTTCATAGGAAACCGCCATTTAACAGTTGTAGCTCAAACAGATGGTAAAAAGATCAGTACGAAAAGAACAGAAGAACAAAGAATATATCCTATGAAGAAAAAAGAATAGTTCTGAAGAAACCTTTCCAAACACTGATCTTTAAAGTCTCTAATGAGAGATCATGAACATACTCCCCCAAATATCTTCGAAGCAAATGCAAAACCTATAAACATAGAACAATATGCACAAATTCAGTAGCCTGTAGCCCCGAAAGAAATGTGCAAACAAGTTATATTTGCACAAATGATCAATTGTCTAAAAGCCACGATAATAAGTAATAACATGAGAAAAATAAAAATATAATAAGCTCAAAGGTTCAACGGTTAATAAATAAAAATCTCAAGGAAATATGATGATTGAATGAATGAATGAATGCAGACATCGAATTGAAACCAAACATCCACGTATCACTAACCATGTTAGCTGGTTCACATACCTTGATATCATTTAGAAACGAATCTCCCCACTAAAAAACGTGTATAAATTTATGCCTAATATAAGTATGTTTGGTCGCTCCTCTCTTATCATCTAACACTGCTGTTTTTTAAGCTCTATGTGATGATAACCACGTAACTCATTTTGCATTCTAATTTACAACGGGTACAAACCCCTTTTTTTCTAAGAAAAAACCCTTAAATTAGGCTCCTCCGATATAAATCGTTAAACAAATACTCACCGAACAATAACAATTTAATTGACAAAATTTATAACCTTCCAAAATATTGCGAAGCTATATAGACTCAGTACATGAATTACTGATTCTGTCAAGCAAGAAAAAGAAGCTTACATGAGCTTCAAACATGGCGATGATCGAAAGAGTGCCTCACTCACTCCAGCTTGATGATTCGGTTCGAGTAATTCAAAATGAGATTGACGGAGAACGTCCAATAAAATCCATATTTCAGGGTATTTGATTTGGAAGTATGTGATGGAATTAGGGTTTCCGGGGAGCGGTGAAAGCTTTTGAGTGATTGCACCGTATACAGCAGAAGAAGCGGACGGTTCTTTCCAAGAGAATAGAGAAATGTAGAAATAAAGCTGTTATATTATCATCACATTACATTGAGAAATTAAAATTACTAATATCGTTTAGGATGCTTGCTAATAAAAAGAATAGGGCATAATCAGAAACTTAGTCCTCAATCTTTATATCTTTTATCAAATTGGTCATTTTTAGGTAAATTTGACCATAATTTTTCAAATGGAGTTACAATGTTTTTTTTTTCTCAAAGTATCCACAAAAGCGAGTCTAGTACAACTCATTCATGTTCTGCGAGCTCAATAAAGGGGTAGACATTGGCCTCAAGTTTTAAAGTTGTTTCATTAAAAAATTTATAAAAAGTTCATAAAAATTAAAAAAAGAAAAGAATAGTATAGAGTATAGTGAATTGCGATGTATGTTGTCATCTTTAAAATTTTAATATTTTAGTCATTAGAAAATAGTAATTCAATTCTTTTTAAAATATTAATAGTCAAATTTAACTCTTTTTAAAAGGTTAAGGGTCAAATTTAACTAAAAAATCAAATTAATAAAAGAAATAAAAATTTATAATTATATTTCATATTAAGACTCAATGTATCATATTTCATATTTTTCATATCATTGTCTTTTTTTATAATTATATTTTAATTCATTAAACTCTAATATCTTAAATTTAAAAAAATTATTTGTCGAAACAAAACAATAAGATGATGCAATCTAAAATATTAGTATTTTAAAACTCACAATTTTTTAAAAAGTTATTGAGACACACGTTTAAGAAACTTTTAGATAAAATTTATGTCATTTTTTTATAAAAAGAAAAATCTATTAGATCTAGATATTATGCAAATCAAATCCTCAATATTGCATAATAATGATTTTAAGATCTTTAGAATGATATGATTTTCACAAGTTTAAGAAATATATGATGCGAAATTAGAATTGACCATTAAACTGGATGAAAAAGAACACTCAACAAATTGATTTCTCTCTGTTGACTTTTTCCCTTTAATTACACAAACCTTAAGCGATGGAGACTATAATTTTGTATGTGTGTAACCCAATTTATAATGATCGACTTTTAACCCAGTACGTCCATCAAGTAATTCGAATGAATAGATAGACTCTAATTTCTATTAAAAGTAAAACTCTTATCCCCTTTAGCTTGGACCATATTATGTTAAACTTAATTGATTAACATAATTGGACTAAAAAATCTTACATTTTTTCACTTGGCCCAATGCAATAAAACATAAACTTTAATAGCACAAGTATTGAGAGCGCATAAAATAACACTCATCATAATTACCATATTATAGTGAATTGCAAATGTGAATTATGTTGGAAAAAAATCCGGTTCGAAAATGGTTTTCTTGCACAATGAAAAAAATAAAAATTTTGAAAATTGAGTCGGTTTGTAATATTTATAGCAATAAACTTTTTCCAGAAATAGTACATGTGCTTTGAGCGAGATGGATCTTAGGCGTTCCCGACTTGAACTGAACAACATTCTCTGTTATTCTCGTACCACGAACTGCTTCGAGTGTGGGCTCAAACAATTTCGAATCAAACACAAAACCATAAATAATTTTTCTTACTTTGAATAGGAAAATAAATCTCTCTCTTATAGAAACCGGTAGAATTGTTGTTCCCAAAAATAGAATTTATACTTAGAAATAAATTATGACTATTTTCTAGCAGAATAACAATATCTCAAAGTTATGTATAACTTGTTTTTCTTTTTAGCCCTACCAATGCCATCTATTTATAAGAGAGAAAGTGGAACACTAGTTGAATTAATAGAATACAAATAATATTTATATAATAGAAAAAAAAATTCATCCCTTAGTTGAACTAGGAGAGAAGAGCGACCAATAGGGTGTGTCTCCCCTCATATGCATTATGATGAGGATTCGTATCTCTCCTATATTGGGTCAAATTATACGTGCTTCATGGACTTTCATTAATTGCTAAAACAACATTTGTGGTAGATGTAGATAAAGGAACATTTATAGGTGTAGGAAATTCTACTCTAATTTCTTTTATATCCATAACTTGTTTTGAAACACTCCTACTAACTTCACCATTTTCAAAAAATCTAACATTATCACTTTCTATAATTCTCAAACTATGATTTGGTATTTAAAATCTATATCATTTATATTTCTTTGGATAACCAATAAAATATTCACTTTTATATGAGAATCTAATTTTCTTTCATGGGGATTATGCATTCTTACTTCCGCTTGATAGCCCTAAACATGTAGGTGCCTTAGGTTAGGTTTCCGTTCGGTCCACAACTCAAAAAGAGTTCTTGGAACTGCCTTACTGGGAACCTTATTTAATAAGTATATAATGATTTTAAGTGCATGCATCCATAATGGTATAGGTAAGAATAAGTTACTCATCATACTCCTAACCATATCCAATAAAGCTTGATTACGTCTTTCTACAACACCATTTTTACGAGGTGTGCCTGGCACAATATGTTATGCGCATATGTCACGACTTTTAAGGAATTTTGCAAATGAACTAGGACATTATCCCAATTCAATAAATTTTCCATAAAATTCTCCACCTTTATCAATTCTTACTATTTACACCTTTCTATTTAATTACCTTTCAACATCATTAATGTTCTCAAAGACATTTACTAATTGAGATTTTTCATCAAGCAAATAGATATAACAATACCGTGAAAAATCATTAATAAATGTGATAAAAATATTTTTTTACATTAAAAGATGGAACATCAAAAGGTCCACATATATCGGTGTGTATTATCTCAAGAAATTGGGTAATTCTTATGGCAACTTTCTTAGTATATTTGGTTTGTTTTTCCTTAATGCAATCAACACATACATCAAGATCAGTAAAATCTAGATTCAGTAAAGTTTCATTCTTTACTAATATTTCAAGCCTTTCTTTGGATACATGACCCAAACATTTATGTCACAAGTGAGCATAATTTTCATTTAGCATATTGCACTTAATTCCAACATTTCAATGATCAACAAGTAAGGATTCCGCAAAAAATATTATCAATTTTCAATTCATATAAACCATCAATAAAGTTTCATGAAACTAAAACAATATTATTCTTAAATAAATTGAAACAACCATTTCCAAACTTAACATTAAACCTAGAAACATCTAGTTTTGAAATAAATATAAGGTTCCTAGAAATTGAAAGTACATAAAAAGTTTGAAATAGGTCTAAGTGATGACCAATATCTAATACCAAATGATAAGACCCTATGCCTTTAATCGATGGTTCCCCATATATAGGAAATCTTCAATTGGATTTGTAGTTTGGATTAAAAGGAATACTTGCATCATATTTGATACATGAGTAGTAGCACTAGAATTAAACCAACAAGTATTATTAGGAACTTCTGTTAAGTTTGATTAAAAACATACAAAAAAATAAAAATTACCTTTCTTTTTTAAACTAAACTTTGTGTTTTTGGTAATCTTTCTGATAGTGTCCTCATTTCTTACAAAAGTGATGCCTATATGCCATTCGTTCCTTTTACTCACCATTAGAGACATTGACAGAAGAGTTTTTCTTCTTTTTAAACTTGTTGGTTTTGCCTTAAGTCCTTTGCCAACTCCTTACCCGCAAGGTTGATGGAATTACTTCATTGACTCTTTAATCTTGCTTCCTACTAAATGAGCTTACTAGCCAATTCATTAACATCCCACTTATCTTTAATAGTGTTACAACTAATTTGAAATGACCCATAATTTGAAGGTAGTGAGTTCAATATGAACTGCACTAAAAATGAGTCATACATCATCATCTCTAAAGTCTTTAGCCTTGTCGCAACATTAGTCATCTCAATTATATGTTCTTGCCTTCCTCTTGATCCATGATACTTTATGGTTGTGAGTTCTGTCATTAAAATACTAGCGAGTGACTTATCCGTAGAACGGAAACATTTTTCCACAAGTATAAGGTATTTTTTCACACTTTCTGTTTGTGGAATTGTGATCTTAATGTTGCTGACAATAGTCATTCGCAAAAACACAAGGCTCAATCTGTTTGATTGTTCCTTTTTTTATGGTATAACATCTCTTTCTCACTACTTGAGTCAGTAATAGAAGCATGTTTATCTTTTAAAAATGCCAAGCCACGATCCAAAACACCTGAATGGTACTTTACTTGTTCACTCCATTCAGAGAAGTTTAACCAATTAAATAAAGTAACAGATGAAGCTTGCGAATAAAGAGAAATAGCTGAAAACAATACATAAATTCTCAAATATTGAATTAAGATATGTAAACAATCCAAGTATATCCTAGTTCCTCTTTAGTAGATACTACAATATACTATCATAAATAAATGTTAATAACCTTAATGGACAAATAAATAATTTTCACCAAATATACATGTAGCCTTTGGACATTCATATATATATATATAGCAAAAATATTAATTTGTCACCATAATTTTCACTATTCATAGAACAAATGATTTACCTTTAGGCAAATTTCGAAGTTCTAATGAGTAGTGAAAATCAGCTATCCACTTTTTCATCATAAGCATTTAATTAATTAATTACATGAATACTGACAATTTACATATACATAACTTAATTGCCATCTATAAAAGTTTCTAATTTGACCACTTTCGTGACTAACAAATTATATACATCATATAAACATCAAATTAAAATTATTCAACTTTAGGGGATAAAACTTTTTAATACCCATTCATATAAAATACTCATGATATGTTATATCCTCAAATTTATATATCAAAATATAATTCATTAATTATATAAAATACTTAAAAGCCACATAATATAATATACTTAATTTTTTTTAACAAAAATTAAACACACTGATGCTATCAATGTAAAATAGTTATAATAGTATTCAATTTCATAAAACATACTAAAAATTCTATCACACTTGTATTTGTGTAGAAACCACAAATATAAAACATAAATGCGTGTTTAAAAATAACAAACAATAAATAATGAAAAATATGACTTGAAATTAATTAATAATAACATATGAAATATGTATGACATTAAAATTAAGAAATTAGATTAAATTGTTTATCATTGTGTTGTCATCAATCTTGAGTCGATGTTGAGTTAACTTGTGACACCGACTCAATTAAATACATTATTAATATATATACAATTGTTGGAAGTAATAAAATGTACATAAT
>CM025151.1:28292581-28319436 GCA_013467495.1 Gossypium gossypioides
AAAAATATATGGCCAAAAAAGTTTTACCCGAGGCCCAGCCCGTTTTCTAAACGGGCCTCATTTTTTTTGCCCAAACCTATATTTCGGGCCTATATTTTTACCCGAACCCTTCTATTTTTCAGGTGGGCCGTCGGGCCTGGCCGGGTAGCCCAACCCCTGTCTAATATCGATACAAATTTGAGCTTCGAAGTTCAGAAAAATTGAGCAAAAACCAAAAGTATCGATACTCTTAACAAAGTATCGATACCTTATCCTTGTATCGATACTATTTTACAGTTCGATGTTTTGAAAATTAAAGAAAAATTTCCTAAGTATCGATACCCTCTCCAAGGTACCGATACCTCATAGCAAGTATCGATATATTCCCTATTGTATTGATACTATAGGCTTAACGGTCACTGAATTTAGGCATTAAATGCCCAAAGTATCGATACCCCTTCAAATGTATTGATACCTTTTGTTGTAGAAGTCATTAATACTCTGATTTTTACACCTCCAACGACTCAATTCATTTTTAAACAACACCAACGGTTGGAAATCAATGAGAGGCTATAAATATCAACTTCCAAAGCTTCTAAAACAACAAGAGAGATTACAAAAGATTAAAAGCTATCAAGAAACATCAAGAAATCTATTACCAACCTTTTGTGCTTAAATTTTTTATCTTTCTCTTGTAAACACCTGTGAACATTCATTGTATTTTCCTAGCTCAAGTGTTTTTATTGGGTGTGCGCTTCATTTGTAAACATTCTAATATTGTGAGGATTGTTTCTTTATTTGTTTGCTCTTTTGAGAGGATTTGTGTCTTAAGATTTGAATAGAAATCCTAAGGGAGTTGTAAGGTTAAACCTTGTCCTCAAAAGTTCATCAAATTAGTGATTTTGGGAAAATCTTTGGTGGTGGAAAGCTAAACTAGTAGAATAGGCAATTGGGGCTGAACCATTCTAAAATCATTATATTCATTGTCTCATTTTCTTATCCTTACTTCCACAAAAATTTTAAAGGTCCAAACTTATGTATAAATTGCTAAAATGAAAAATTAAAGGATAACCTACAAAAATAGTCACTTATGTATGGTTTAAATTACATTTTGGTCACTAAACTTTATGTTTTGGTCACTAGCATTATTAATTTGTAATATTCTAATCATTGTGCCACTACCTGACATTAAAGGTTTTATGAAAGTCTCACATGGCACAAATTGTGCCGTTAAATGCTAACATGTCACACACATTAGTGCAATGTAATTAAACATGTTTTTTAAAATCATTTTTCCTTTTTTTTTCATTTTTACTTTATTTTCTCTCCCGACTCACTCTCCCAAGAACACTTTTCCTCCCTTTCAAGCTTTGTTCATGATCATCATCTTCTCCAAACCTTCATCAGTATAGCTCACCATCTTCACACTGCCCAAAATTGAGCATCTCACCAACTTAGTCCCTACGTCCAACCACCACCACCATTTACCATTGAAACTTACCCTCGAAACCCATTATCACCTTTATCAACATCTTCAATAGCAGATCCAATTGTCCACTCACCATCAAAGCATCAACTTACCCTCATTTCCCCTTTCCAATAGACACCACTTAATTGAGAAACCAACAATAACCAAAAAAAAATTAAGAAAAACCATTCCATTCAGTAAACCACAACAATCAAACCCCCAAAAAATAAACAACAAACCATTAAAAATACCAAATAGTCAACAACAAAAAGAGGAGAAGAAATCCCTCTTTCGGTATCTCCAAACTCGGTTTGCAAAATAGGAAAGGAAAAAAAGAAAATAATGAATAGGAAAGGACTTATTATCTTTTAGTGTTTGGGTTTTGAGCTTTAAGGCTCTTTCCGATGATCTGAATGGAGGAGAAAAAGAGCCTAATCGGGGGAGAAACATAGCTCAAATCATATTGATTAGATGGTCAATGGTGGTGGTTCAAAAGACCTCGGATATGGGCATTTTTGAGATTTTTTTTTTGTAGAAATAGAAGCCCAATATAAAGTCAGGAGGCTTTGGATTTTATCTTGATAGCCTTTGATTGTTAGGCTAACGCCAAAAAGTGTTAGATGTAAGAAGTGACAAAAAAAGAGAGGACTTTTAGTTTTGGGATGAAAAGAAATGTGAAAAAAAGACAAGGAAAAAGAGAGAAAGAAAAGCCATTTGATGGTGGAGTTTTGGCCGGTGATGGTGACATCATCGGAGCATGCAGTAATGGCTCTTTGCGATAATTAGGGTTTATTAAGAGAGAATAAAGTGAAAGAAAAAAAAAGATAAAAGAAAGAAAGGAAATAAAAAAAGAAAGTGAAATAAATTAAAATAAAAAGAAAATTGTTAAAAAATAAAATTAAAAATTAAAATTATAGGACCCGAATATGGAAGTTACATAAGTATTTAACAGTTGAATTCTTGTCGCATGATATTTTTGTAACATCTTTAATGTTCCATAATGATACATTGACTAAAGTGTTATAAACTAATAAAGTCAATAATTAAAATTTGACAAATTAAATTTCAGTAATCAAAATATAAATAAAAATAATAATTAAAATATAACAAAATAAATTTGAGTAATCAAAATATAATTTAGTAATATTGTGGTAGTATATCCAAAATTAAATGACGTTTCCACGCCTTTCTTAGGATCCAATAAAACATAACAAAATCTATCTCCGAGTTACCGACCTTGGCAACTCGCAATTGGCGCGTGTTTTGCAGTTTCACAGCGGTTCCCGTTCTTCCTTCAAAACCTTACGATTCAAATCCCAAGCTTTTTCCTTGTAACACCTTATTCAATGCAACCAAATTCTACCTTAATTTGTTTCCTGGTATTGCTTTTGTGTCTCTATCTCAGCTTTCATGTTCTTTTTCGTTAACTTGTATGTGCATTTCTTTCATCGATTTCTTCTTTCTTCCTTTTTTTTCTTTATATGTCTGCTCACTCAATTGAGTTCCTTTGCTTTCAGCTATTGTTTATTGCTTTTTGCGTCTCGTAATGATCTGGGCATGTTTCTTTGCATCAAAAGAACAGAAGCTGCTTGTTGAATTGGCTATTTGAAAACACTCTTAAAGTTTCTTGGTTTGTTTCTAATTTTCTGTTGTTTATCTAGCTTCTATTTGTTTTGCTGTGAGAACAATGGGTAGGAAAAAGCAAGCCAATCCACGTCGATCAGGCGCCTTAATTATAGACAGCACTGGTAATGTCGAACCCAAACAAGATGCAAAAGGGAAGGGGGAACTAGTGGATATAGATAAACCATTCTTTGTAGAAGTTGATAGGGGTTCTTGGCTTTCTGATGAGCATCTTGACTTATCTGAGGTTGTTTTGATTGATTTGAATTTGAGAGAAGGGTATGCTGGTTATAGAATCAGTGAGGAGTTTTATGGGGACTCCAAGTACTCCTTAAGGTTTCGAGTTTGTAATGTCAGTGAGTTCATCAGTCGTATTAAGCTAGGACATTGGCCTGTATTATCTTCTAGTGATGTATCTCTGGAATTTATAGAAAAAAGCATGTCTGATGGTGTGGAGACCGAATCGTTGATGTTATCCGGGAGTTTTGATGGTCCCGATGAAGGTGTTTCTGCTCTTGTGCACTTGGCAAGTTTGAAATTTCTCACTTTACGTCCCGTACTGGAGGTAACACTTTCAGAGAGCTTGTCGTCTTTTAGAGTGAGGGTGGAGATACTAAAGAGTGTTTTTGATGATTGTGAGTCACTCCTGGAGAAAACGAGGCAACTTTGGAAAAAGAGTATGGTTAATGTTATGGCTTGGCTACGTCCTGAAGTAATGACTTCTGAGGCTAAATATGGAGTTTGTGAATCAGTGAACATGGAAGTTGATTTGTATCCAGTGACAGAAGATGAAACTTCGCGACCTGGGAAACGAGCAAGGTTTGATGTTGCTGAGTTTTATGAAGCCATAAAGCCATCAAAGTGAGTTGTCTAATCATTTTATTATAGATTTCTTTAGTGATGCATAACTGTCATACTCATGTTCCGACTTCCTAGTTGTGATTCCATTCTAGAAGCAAATCACTTGTATATGTCCTATGCAGAGAGAACTCAATGCTGAAGGATGACATTCCTGACTTGCTCCCTGTTTTGAGACCATATCAGCGGCGTGCAGCTTACTGGATGATACAACGAGAGAAGGGTGATGCAAGAAGTATAGAAGAATGGGAAAGGAGCATGTTGTCCTCTCCATTGTGTATACCTGTGCATTTTCTTGATACTTCTTCAAAAATGTTCTTTAATCCATTTGGGTACGTTTCTTTCTTCAGTTGGCATTTTACTTAATAAGATTGTCATCCATTGTTCTTGTCATTGTGGTTTGTTGTTTTTTGCATCTCCCACTCCGACACCTAGAAAAAAAGAAAGAACAATTTTCTTCTCTTCACTTGCTTACTACGAGGTGATTATGTCTTCAGTGGAAATGTTTCTCTGCATCTGGAGCCCATGTCTCCTTATGTCTACGGTGGTATTCTAGCAGGTACACAATGTGTCAGTTTTACAGAAACTTTTGCAATCCTTTGAACATGTTTGTGTTTAAAAGAGCTGAGTTTAATTTAGCAGTGAACCAGATGAAAAGTTTTGCATTCAGTGTGATTAATAGTTTAGAGACGTTGCAATTTTGCTACAGTAGTTACCAACTTATCTATTATATGCTTCATTTCTGCATATTTTACCCCTTCACGATCTCTGTTGAGTTTATTTGAGTTTGGCCTTTGAATGCCCAGATCTGTGAGATTGTGCTGTTCCAAATTATTATGGGAGTCTAATCTTGCTTGGTTACTAGCCTATGTGGACATTGATACTTTCTAATTCTTGTATGCTATTGTATGCATGCTCCTACAATTTTGGGGTTCCTTTTAATTGATGATTTCTGAGAAAAAATTGCTTAATTTTCAATTGTTTGAAGTTGATATTTACCCAGAAATCTGATGTCACTCTGCTTGCTTTGGCGGTGGTAATAATGAACATCACAGATGAAATGGGTTTGGGCAAGACTGTTGAACTGCTTGCTTGCATCTTTGCACACCAGAAGCCAGATTCTGAAGGTGCTGTATTTAAGGATACTGCAATAAAGGTTACAACTGATGGGAAAGTTAGTCTCAAAAGATTGAAAAGGGAGCGTGTAGAGTGCACATGTGGAGCTGTGAGTGAAAACCGCAAATATAAAGGATTATGGGTGCAGTGTGACATGTGTGATGCTTGGCAACATTCAGAATGTGTTGGTTATTCACCTAGAGGAAAAGCTCGAAAAGTCAGTGAAAATGCTGATGAACAAGGACTACAAAAGCTGAAAAGAAGGAAAGAGACAACCAACATTGTTGTCAGAGAGGGAGAGCATATCTGCACACCATGTTTGGAGCTCCTACAAGCTACCGACTCGCCCATTGCTACAGGTGCAACTCTTATAGTCTGTCCAGCTCCTATATTATCCCAATGGCACACTGAGATCATTCGGTATAAACTTTTTCCTTGACTTCTTTTTATATGCTTGCAAATTCCAGTATCCTTAGTACAATAGTAATATTAAATTTTGCATCTTTGTTGGTTAGTGAAACTTCTTAGTTTGGTGAATCAAGGAATCTACATATCATCTTGTGAATATCACTTGATCCATCAGATTGTAAATGAAAGAAAAATATCAAAACAAATTAATGATCTGCTGGGTGAATCAAACCTGTTTTTCATGGCCAAATAGGACGTTGGAAGTTGAATCAAAATATATGATATCTTGCAATGGTAAGCTGGAATTTAATATCCGCTAAGACTGTTGTGATCCTGATGCGGCTTTCTGTTTAAAAGGCCCTTATTAGAGGCAGTAGGCACATCTCATCTGAACTCTGATCCCTCATCTTCAATCATGACACTTGAAGTTTAAGAGCTTGTGGTACTATTTGTTTTTTTTTGGGGGTTAACTTTGTCTCAGTTTCTGGGCTGGTCTGCTCTGACGCTCCGTAAACTTAATGGTCTCCAACAGGCAGGTGGTGTGGTATGATTAAAGTACTGAACGGTTATGGCAAAAATATTATGATGCATGCCTAGGCAATTAATGAAACATAGATAAGTCAAAGTAATCTGGTTGGATGGAAGTTGTAACTGCATCTATGGTTAATGCAACCAGAAATTGAGTCATTAGAGTTGAAATTGAAACCATTATATTGAAAATGAATCTACAATCTATCACAATCACTTTTATGCATGACATCCTAAGTACTTCTAATTACTTATTACAGTTTGTTAACATTTTTAGTCAGTTGATTGCTAGTTAATTGTCAGTTGATTTTTAAGCTCAGGTAGTTATTTCCGGTGAAAAAAATTGAAATACTTTAGATATATCTTATCTGTAAGGTTTACCTTAGATAACTCTATATTTGTTGTTCTGCTTTACTTTATGGCTTTTGATTGTCATTCATTACTGAAAGGTACTTATATATTTATCCTTTTAACTTTTATTTGTCATTCTTAGTCACACACGTCCAGGTTCATTAAAAATTTGCATCTATGAAGGAGTAAGAACTCCTTCTCTTTCAAATGCTTCTAGAGTGGATATCAATGAACTTGTCAGTGCTGACATTGTATTAACAACATACGACGTACTCAAAGAGGACCTCTCTCACGACTCTGACAGGCATGAAGGTGATCGACGCTTCTTGAGATTTCAGAAGAGGTTCTTCCTAACTTCTTATTTATTTATTTATTCTTTAATTGAGCAGTTACTAAAACTGGATGATTGGCTTTTTATTTGAAGGCATTCTGAAATTCTTATATGTTATAATTTCCGTAGTACTAGGATACATTGCTTCTGAGATTCACTGGGTTCACTGACTTCTTGGATCTGGCTCCTTGGATGTAACCAGGCCTTCCTGAAATTTTATTTTGCCCTTTACAATCTTTTCTTCTTGAGTTCTCTTTGTAAATTCTTTACTTAAAGATTAATGTTTCCAAACTCTGTCCTAGTTGCAGGAGTATACTTTAAATTCTATAACTGATTTTTCCCCATCCATGCAACTTCATTTTGTCTGATCATTTTGATTTCTTCATTTGTTTAATGGCTTACCTTTAAACTTTTTTGCCTCTCATCCTCTTGGTTTCTTGGAATATAAATTATTGTTATTATTAGATAAAACTAAATGATTTTTTTTTAACTAACTAGAACGACTCCTATTAACATAATAAATCTAGCTTTTCTCCTGCTTGCCTTTTTTGATGTCTCAAGATGATGACATGGCTGTCTTTCTGGTAGGTACCCTGTCATTCCAACTCTTCTCACTAGAATATTCTGGTGGAGGGTTTGTCTGGATGAAGCTCAAATGGTGGAGAGCAATACTGCTGCTGCAACAGAAATGGCCATGAGATTATATGCTAAGCATCGCTGGTGTATTACAGGCACTCCTGTACAACGCAAACTTGATGACTTATATGGACTCCTAAGATTCCTGAAACTAAGTCCTTTCAATGTTTCAAGGTGGTGGGTGGAAGTTATACGAGATCCATATGAGGTATGAGGTTTCTTAACATTGTTTGCATTCCAAAAATTACATATGTGCATGGTGGCTTCCAATACACACTTGAATATAATCTTTTGATTTTAAATAATTTTTCATATCTCATATAATATAATAGTTTGTCAAAAACTTTAAAACTGCACGCGTGCCCTTTAAGTATGAATGTAACACCCCTTGCCCGACCCGATTGTTGGGTCCGAGCTATAGGATGTCACATTCGTTGCCGGAGCAATTACATTCAAATACAACATAATTTCTATCAATTCAACACTTCATTCTCTAACATGATCGTTACATCCTTATATCATAACATATAGTTTGAATCGGGATTTATACGAGCTTACGAAAGCTTTTTTGATAACCCGAGACCATTTGAGGATTGAAATGCAAAGTTTCAACATAATTCGGGTTGGAGTCGTGACTTCAAGGGTGCAATGTCACGACCTCCAAAACAATAGGTTGGCATCACAACTTTGGAACTAAAATGTAAACTTTCCAAACTTCACCGAGTTGGCATCACAACATTAGGGGTACAATGTCGCGACATTAAAAGCTAGTGTCGCGATCCATGGGGTGGTGTTACGACCTTGAGAACAGTCTACTATAAGTTCATCTCCTTTTTCAACTAGTGTGCAACATCCATAAGGTGGTGTCGCAACTTGGTTGGTAGACTACTGCAACTTGCATCCCATTTTGATTTCAACCTAACATTCAACATAGCTTGACAATTCTTGTGACCTATATTGGCAATCCTCACAAATAAAGGCTCATCTCAATTCATCAAATCATCATATCATGCCACTTATGCAATTTAAGCATATGAAATCATTGAAACCAAATATTTAAATGGCACACAACTCATGAAGTAAACTAGGCTTAACTAGGCCACATACCAAATTTAACTTACAACATAACCATAGTCACACATACAACCTTGACATTCACAACTAGGGATGACCATTTACATAACCAAGAACCTTATATACGTGCCACAACTTTAGATATCAAAATAAATATGTTTCTACCGTCTTGATGATAGTGTGTTATCTGCACTGGTTCGGCTTGGTGCATTCCGCAAGTTGAGAATCTACAAGTAGGAGAAACAACAATAGTACGCATTTAAATGCTTAATAAATTCAAATGAAAATTACAAAACTTACCTTGCTCGTAGGTGAGCATGCTAACTACCAAGGTTTTGGCATACAATTGGCTAAAGCTTGACATATAATGTCACAACAAAATGCATAACAACATAAGTAACCGAATGTGTTAGGCATTATAACATGTCCAAAACATCTTCAAATCATACCAATTCGTACAAGATCATCAACATTTCATATACTATTATTAATTCACAAGTTCATGCCATTTCAATTTAAATCATACATCATAATAGCTTACCCAAGTTCGGTACATATCATTTTCCGATTTCAAGATTTAATTTCAATGTTTCACCTCATGGAACCTTAATAAAACAAACTCGGATATGCGGATGAACTACACCATACGAAGGTATCGAAGTGCAAAGCTCGTTGGCATCAAATGTTTAAACATTTTCAATTACATCCCTCTATCACACTAAGGTCTCCATATAGACAAAACATACTCGATAATCCACAGCAGATTCTGGATTCCGAAATAATTGTCATAATCTCCATATCATCAACAATTCGTGCACAAACGCACACCCTATTGGCATGCCAATTGTATCTTAACATTTTACTAAGTTCATGTGAGAATTAGTCATTCATATTTGCATATCCATACCTTGTAATAATTCGTATTTGCATATCCATACCTTGTAATAATTCGTATTTGCATATTCATACCCTGTACACATTCATATTTACATATTCATATCTTGTACAGTCACTTATCACATTTCATTTCAATTCAATCCCATTTACTAGCCTTATATGCCAATTTCCACCAAAACCTTAACTTACGTTCAAACATAAATATAATGAAATAAACACAATAATACATATAGCAGAAGGAAAGGTAGTAAGCTCCATATGAACTTACCTTTTTAAAATACAAAATGGATAGATTCTTCAGTGACTATTTCACAATTTTTGCTTTTCCTCTACTAGTTTCACTTTGGTCTAATTCTTGGTATATACAAATATTTTTATATACCAAATCAATACCATATACATTATCACACAATGTCAGGAGATGTATGATCCTAAAAAATCTCTTTTTTGATTTCACACATATTTTGCATTTTATTCAATTTAGTTCTTGAATTCGGGATAAGTATATATTTCAATTCCTAACTTTGGATCAAAATCTGATTTCACATTTTTCATTAGGGACCTTCTATCACTAACATAATTTCATGACAGGTTTTACATTTATTCAATTTGGTTTCTAATGTTACTAAGTTAACAAACAAGCATAATTGATTTCACAATTTAGTCCATTTTATAATCTATACTCAATATCTATCAATTCCAAGCCTAATTTATCAATTTATCAACAATGACAACTTGATAAAACTTCAACAATTAATCAAATTGATACATGGACTAGCTAAGGGTGGGTTTGGATGGGCGGTGTGTTTACCTGCGGTTAGTGTAAAAACAGCGGTGGCAGTGAGATTAGATACTGTAGCGATATTGTAGCGTGAGACAAAAAGTAAACCAAACGCACCGCACCGCACCCAATCGCCCATCCAAACTCACCCTAAATCAAGCTCCCATGATTATAAATCTATAAAAGTTACATAAGAAAGGGTTTGATTACCTTGAATTTTAGCTTGGCCGAATGATAAGTGAGTTTGAAGCTTTCTCTTAGCTTCTAATTATGGTGGATGGCTAAGGATGGAGAAGAAGATGATAATCTTCTCTTTCTTTCCACCAATTTTGTTATTCATAGTTTAATTAAGACTTAATTAACTTAACTAATCATGTTTAATTAACTTAAACTAATTATTAATCACACTTAATTGAGATGCCATCATCATCCACTATGTTTTAATTAGAAATGGTTTAATAACCAGTTTGGCCCTTTGGTTAATTTTTATCTAGGTCCTCAAGTATTTTCTTAATTAAAATTCTATAGCGATTGAATTTTTACAATTTAGTCACTAGGTTTTAATTAATTATTTTATCGACAAAATTTCTTATCATTCTTTAGCATTTTTTCATAGTAACTTCGTAAATATTCCTATTTTATATTTACGGACTCGGTTTACAAAAATAAGGTTCCAAAATCATATTTTCCGGTACCACTGAAAGTCGGATCGTTACAATGAAAATGATTGAATTTCAATCTTGTAATAAACTGGTTCATCTGAGTTTTCTCGAAAAGCACAGGAATGTAAAATCATGAATAAACTGTAATGATGTAGGTTGTGGCACGTGAAAGCATATTCTGCCCCTAGTCCAAAATTAAAGCTGATTGAATATGAAATAATACTCTAAAGATATTGTAGCTTGAATGTTGTACTAGTTTTCCTATAAAAGAGATAATCTTATGTAACAAGTAAGAGAAGAAACTACCTCTATAAATCTGTCTTCTCTGAGTATACCTGCTCAAGGTACTATATAAGGACATATAGTCTGGCAAGTTAGATAGCAATAGCTGGTTTAACTTTTCATTATAGGTGATCCTTTTTGGATGATGTAGATTGCAATAGCTGTCTTAAACTTCCTGTGTAATGTTCCCTTTTTGAATGATAGTGCTGAATTGTGGTATGCCAGAGAATTCACTTGAAAACTTGTCAGACAAAGGACATTGCAAGGCTTGAAAATCTTTCTTTCTTTATATTGGGGATAAGGTCCCAATTTACCGTTCAAGGTGATGGATCAAATTTACCACTCATCTTTGGATGGGTGCAATTTTATCACTGTACTTTTTAATTTGGCAAATTTGGCTGTAATATGTCTTTGCATGCTCAGATTCTAGCATTTGCTGCATGCTGGGTCTTTATGTGATGATATACTATGGTAAACAAATGTGAAATATTGCCTTAATGTTTCAATCAATCACAATGCGGTGTGAACACTTTTGGTTAGCGTCTTTCATTGAATGTTTCTCTGGATCTTCATCAAATACCGAAGTGGTTCTAAATAGTCTCTTCCAGTTTCCACTTTTTTATTTTATTTTTATTTTCTCCTTTTGCAGAAAAAAGATGGAAGGGCTATGGAATTCACACATAAATTTTTTAGACAAATCATGTGGCGTTCTTCAAAACTACATGTTGCAGATGAGTTGCATCTTCCCCCGCAAGAGGAATCTGTTTCTTGGCTCACTTTCTCTCCAATTGAAGAACATTTTTATCAAAGGCAACATGAAACATGTGTGAGTTATGCCAGTGAAGTTCTTGAAAGTTTGAAAGAAGATTTCCCGAAAAGAGAAATCCCAGGTTGTTGGTGGTTTTACAATACCTTTGTTTGAGTGAGTTTAGAAGTAATTCACCAGCTTAAAGTCAGAAAACGAGTTCAGGTCTTACATCTTCATATATTTTCTAGGTGGTTTTTCATCTGGTGCAACGTTCGATCCGTTTATCACTCATACAGAAGCAGCAAAGCTGCTGAACGCACTCTTGAAGCTTCGCCAAGCCTGTTGTCACCCTCAAGTAGGAAGTTTTGGGCTGCGTTCTCTGCAGCAGGCTCCAATGACTATGGAGGAAATATTAAATGTGAGTTAAAATTGAAACATTTGATGAAACGTGCTGCAAAAGCTCTTATTATCAGTAATTTACTTTAAGAGGAATATTGTTTTTGTAGGTTCTTATTAGCAAGACCAAGACAGAAGGAGAGGAAGCACTCAGGATGTTAGTTAGTGCTTTAAATGGGCTTGCAGGAATAGCTATAATAGAAGAGAAACTTTCTCAAGCAGTATCATTATATAAAGAAGCACTGGATATAACTAAAGAGCATTCTGAAGACTTTCGCCTGGACCCTCTGTTGAGTATTCACATTCATCACAATCTTGCTCAGATACTACCTGTGGTTACAACCTTCCCAGTGCAACTTCCAGTAGAGACACATCAATTCTCTATAAACTCTGAGAAAGCTTCCCATGTCCACAACATTGAAATATCTGATCAAAGTTCTGTGAAGAGGCAGAAACTTGAGGACCTTGACGATTCTAAAATTAATCCTGGGAATCAACAAGATATAGCATCTGAACAATCAGAAAAAAGCACAAATAATGACCGAGATTGTAATGATCAGTGCCATATGTCATCTGGAGCTTTAAACGAACAGTCTTTGAGAATAGAATGCCAAAATTTAAAACAGAAGTACTTATCAGCGTTTACTACAAAGTTGTCTGCAGCTCAGCAAGAGTTCAGAAAATCATACATGCAGGTATAATACATGTTGTCCGTAGCACGTTGGAATATGATACATGACAAATATCACAAAATGTGTATCAGATGCACAGCCTTACTAGATATAATGTAGGCACTGTAATTCAATGCTACACATCGAATTTACTTTACATGCTGTGCTATATTCTACATGTGTTTTCTTTGTTGTTTGGTGTTGGGAATATGAAAAAGTTTTAAGAGCATACAAAATATCTTTCTATTTACAACTGTCTCGTATGAAATCATCTGCATGCTAATTTAGTAGCTTATCTATGGCAAATCAGCTAATAGGTAAATCATTATGTAGTTTCCTGTCACACATAATCTTGAAGAGTCAACACTACTTCTGCAACTCTCTTTCCATAAACAGGACTAGTATTATTCATTTTTTTCTGCATCATCCCACAAACACATTGTTTCTCTTTATTTTCTGGAAAAGGAAAAATTTCTCTCATGCTGGTGTGTTGCCTTCTGTGTTTAGAACCAACACTTAAGAAATGGTGTTTTCTCTTTAATCATATTACAAGATTTTAGTCAAGCTCAAATTATAGATTCCAGGTAACACAAAAGTTTGTTTCCAGAAGAGTAAGCCTTACCTTTCTTTTTCAAAATTTGATTTCACATCCTTTACAGTCTCAAATAAAGCTACCTCCTGAATCAAGTTAAAATGTGGAATATTCTATTGAACATTTCAAGCCAAAGGTGTTAATTGTCAGTTATAATGACAGCCTTCTTGTCTGTAGTATCCATATGTTTACTTTACAATTTGTTTGTCTATCTATTACTTTGCAGGTTTCTAATGCATTGAGTGACCTTAATAATGAATATAGAGTTTGGTGGTTGGAAGCCCTTGATCATGCTGAGAAAGACAAGGATCTCTCTAATGAGTTAATCAGAAAGATTGAAGAGGCTATCTCAGGATCTCTTAAGAGTCGACGCACATCACGAATGTCTTCCTGGTCAGAGATGATTTAGTTTTTAGACTTTCCTCTACTGAGTAGTGCTGACAATCCTTATGCATCATTACTTATGCTTTCTACTCTTTTTTTTTCTATTTCTGATGAATAAATAATTTTTCAACTTATCCAAATAATAGCAGGCTAGCCTGCTGTAAAGAATACAACAATCTGCAGTTAAAGCTGTTCCAAGATTACAACACCAAAACAAAATTTTAAAGCAATAAAAATCTTAAGTATGTATGTTCTCTTTTAAACCCCTGATATGACGCCATAATTGATTGATTCTGTCCCTGCAATATTCTTTGTACAAATTCAGTTGTTATTTGAACCTGCCTTCATAATTTTCACTTTAAGAATGCACCGATTTATATTTTTGTTAGCAACACATTTCTTACATATTTGTTTGAGAATTGCTGTCACCTTTTTTTATGTTGTGTCAGTGGCAAAGTATGTGGTTCTCAGTGTTTAAGGGGGAATAAACCAGATACATCAAATGCAATTCTAGTTAAACCAAATGTGGATATTTTCATAGTTTTATAAATCTTGATGAAAGTTTCTGACTGATTATTTTTGTATCTTGAAAGCTATAAACAATAAAGTTGAGCTTGAAGAGAGTTGCATCCGTAACTTACAGTAGGTTTGCACAATCTTCTTTTTGAATAGAATCAGATTTTACTTGCAAACTTGGCTGGAGGAATAACAGATACATCAAATGTAATTATAGTAAAACCGAATGCAGATATTGCTTTAGAAATCCTGATGAGAAATTTCTGACCAATTATTTTTTGTATTTTGAAAGCTATAAAAGATAAAGTTGAGTTTAAGGAGAGTTGCATCCATAACTTACGGTTGATTTGTATAATCTTCTTTTTGAATGGAAACAGATTTGCTATTGCAAGTTGAGATTTTTATTCATGAATAGGCTATTTAAACCATTGTTTCCTTTTTGCGTGGAAATTAGTATATTATTCCTCATTGAATATACTGTAATAGTTATATTTTTAATTATGCTATCTTCCAGATAGTGGCTAACTTTTTTACTGGTTTTCTTATAGGTTTCAGAGTATTACTGCTCTAAAGTATCACATCCAGACCGGTTTAGATCTATTGGAATCCTTTAGGGGAAAATTGCTTGATAGACTTTTAGAAATTGATCAAACAATGGAAAAGCCAAAAGAGGAGGATATTGAGCGTGTGAGATACTGCCGTAATTGCCAGGTTATTGGTGATGGCCCAATTTGTGTTCATTGCGAACTAGAGGATTTATTCCAGGTTTGCCTCCAAACTTGTCTGTTCTTGTTGAGGTTTGACCACATAACTATAAACTGTTTTACATTCTTTACATTTTTTAACATTGTCAACCAGGATTATGAGGCAAGGCTTTTTCGGGTTAACAAAAATGATGGAGAGATGGTTACATCTGCTGAAGAGGCAATAGTTTTGCAGAAGAAGAAGTCTGCACTTAATCGTTTTTATTGGAATTTATCACAGCCAACCAAAAATTCAACTTCATCTGATGTTGATAATAAAGAATTGAAGAGAGGTGTTCAAGAAACAATAGTGGTTGGTTACTTTATCTCATATGAATTTTGTTTTTGAAGTGTTCCAGGGTTTTACTGGTTCTGGTTCACAGGTTGATGAACTTGAGTCTCCATGTAGTTGATATTGCTATATATTATGGTGTTGGGCTCTAGCTCTGGTGGATCTTTATACCTTAATGCTTACTTTGGGCTTAAGATTGTGACAACTGTCTCATTATGATTTAATATTACTTCTTTTTTCCCTCTATTTTCATGGTCTCCTTTTGAATTTCTTTCTTATTTGTCTCAATTTGGCCTACTTGTTGGTATTCTATCTTGATATGTTGTTAATCTCATGGCCTAAATTGATTTTTCTAGGATTTATGAAAATACTCTTTTTTTCTCCTGGAGTTAGATAATCTGAATAGCACCTGGCTGTATACTTGTCAATCCTCGGGCATCCATCTCTAAAATCATTATTGTATTCTGATCTAGGTGTATCTACAAGTTTTAATATTGTTTTCTAACATCTTCACATCTGGATGAAACTCGTTTATATGCTGTTGTGAATTCCAAAGTTACTTCTATCATATAATTTGTACTCTGTGGCTCATAATTGATAGGTTTCAAAATCTCCATCTCAATTGGAAGTAGCTCTTGGAGTTATAAAGAGCTATTGCAGGGCTTATTTAAGAAAAGAGGGTATGTTGGCAGCTACAAAGCAGCTACAAATTCTGGAGAGCATGAGGAAGGAGTATCGACATGCAAGGCTCTTAGCAATTGCTCAAGCACAAGTTTTGAATGCACATGACGAAATCAAGATGGCAACGACTCGATTGCACATAAGAGAGTTTGAAAATGACAAATCTATTGATGCTTTAAGTCCGAATGAATTGGCTTCAGCTAGTGTGCAAAACACTAGTGACAAGTTCATGTCCTTGGCTTCATTATCAAGCATCAAAGGGAAACTTCGTTATCTAAAGGTACTGCAAGCTGGAAATTCTTTTGCAATCAAGTTTAATTTTCCTCACTCCCCCTATACACCAGAGTGAGTTTTTTTGCAATATTATGGTTGACATGTTTTAGCTCTGGTCGGATGATCCATTGCTTCATTAGTTTCTTTTTGTTATGGTTCTTCATTTGCTTTTGGCCTGAAGGAAATTGCATTCCTCATATTTGTTTTCAGCTAAATTTTTCCTTAGCTTGCCTTAATATATAAATAATAGAATTCCTTTTGCTGCTATAATAATTCATATGAATTGTTTTCAGGGATTAGTACTATCAAAAAATACGGTGCAAATGGAGAGTTCTAATAATTCCACTTTAACTCAAGATACGACTACCATGTCAACCTCTATAGAGCAGAAAAGTACATGTCTATTTAAAGCTGAGGAGGAAGCTTGCCCTATTTGTCAAGAAAAGCTAAGCACTCAGAAGATGGTATTTCAATGTGGACATGTTACTTGCTGTAAATGTAAGTTCTACATCAGCCAATTCCCCCTCCTGATTTCTTAACTGCTATAAAAACCATTTATACTCAAGATTTTAAGAATATGTTGGTGTTAAAGATATTACCCTTGCAGTGAAAATTTAACAATGTTTTCTTCATCACTAGCATTTAACTGAAACATGTTGGTCAAAGAAATTCTGTGGTGTTCAGTCACTGCGAGTAACTTCCCCCTTCAGCATATGTGAACTGTTGGACTAGAAACCTATCTCTCAGCATATGTGGCGGCTTGCAATTTTAGGTGACTGAATAACTTAGTGTCACCCTCCCAAAAACATCACACCCTTAAAGTTAATATCATGTTTATTTTATGATATAGTATCTAGTGTTTGTAGATGTTATCAAAAAGAGAAAAGATAATATACGAAAATAGAATGGAGAAAAAATTCCTTGTATTTCATCTCTTGAGTTAGTGTGTTTATATACAAGTCTATATAGTCTAAATAAGGAAAGAAGAATAAATTAGAACTCTAAAATCAATCCTAAGAATCTGTAACAGTAGACTTGGCACACTTGTCAATATCCATTCCTTCCTGTGAAATCAATTAACGTGACAAACGGCGACCCATAATTGTCAACACCCATTCCTTTTTTGCTTTATTTTGCTGTTTGTCACCATTTAGAGTGACCTGTCATGTTTCCATTATTTTACCTGTTGATTTATCATATGGATTATTTTGTTTGCTTTGAACTTTTCATTTGACTCATCCTTACTTCATGCCTCACTTTTTTGTAGGCTTATTTTCTATGACTGAACAAGGATTACGCCATGGGAATAAATCTCAAAATAAATGGGTAATGTGCCCAACATGTAGGCAGCACACAGATGTTGGAAATATTGCTTTAGCGGATGATAGGCAAGCTTCACCAAACTCTGCTATGCTTCGCGCATTTCAAGGTGGTGATAGTTGTGAAGATTTTTTTACTGTTCAAGGTTCCTATGGAACAAAGGTACTCTTTGCATGTTCTTGTCCTTTTTTTAATTCTAAATTGCAGTACCTTTTTCATGGTTGAGTAAATTGTGAGGAATAATTATATTTGATTTGCCCTGCTAGTGTTTTTTTTTTTTAATCTACACCTTGCTCAAGCAAGTGCTTTTTAGTGCATAGCACTTCAATTGATGCAAATGTCTCCATGGCTGACTAAATATAATTCCATAGAACACATTTTATGCTGTATGTAAGCTATTTATCTATTTATCTTTTTTATCTGTTAAGCATTCACTTGCAAGTGTGTAGTTTCCAATTCTTTGAATATGTTACATTTTCAGTTATCTGACCATCTTGGTTGTTGTATCTTCTGTAATATCATAATTGTGTACATTCAATGCCATCCCTCTCACTTGTTTTTCTTCATTTCAATTTTATCTGTGCAACTTGTATGGGATCACTGTCGTGGGTCACATCAGACAGCACTTCCAGAATCCTCATTCATTAGTCATACCGGTCAATTAACCTTGGCCAGTGGATAGTCTGCTTGTCCTTTTTGGCTGCCATCTTGTTTCTATGTCTTTATGTGTGTCTTTGTTAGACAGCTGTTTGAATGAATCCTGCTTATGCAAAACTTGGACTTTTAGTTCTCTTATATGATTCATCTAGGAAGTCATTACCTAATTGTTCCACTTTTACCATCCGATCACCTCTTTAAATTGATAATACTGAAAATTATCAGGGTAAAAGAGAAATCTACAAGCTATTTACATCAAGACATCTAGATGACTATTATGCTAAATATCTTGTTGACGATTGTGCAGATCGAAGCTGTTACAAGAAGGATCTTGGGGATTAAGTCTGCTGACCCAAAAGCTAAAGTTCTGGTTTTCTCTAGCTGGAATGATGTTCTTGATGTGTTAGAACATGCATTCGCTGCTAATGACATTACCTACATCCGAATGAAAGGAGGAAGGTAAAGAATCTGTTTATCAGCTCAATATATTTTGTTTATTGTATACCTGGAGAGTTCTGCAATTGCCACGAAAGAAGTGGCACCCTGGTATGAGAGGTTACTATTGCTATGCATTTCATACATAACTCTTTAAGTTTCATAAAACATAAGATAAACAAGACTGATGGATCTGGACCTCATACTAGAGATAAAAGAATAGGGGAGGAGATCAAGCAACCAGAGCAGAAGTTTTAGTATCTTCCTATCTAATTCATATTTTAGTAAACACCTGGCTTGTTTTGATGGAAGTAAAAAGCTTGGCTGATTGGACATGCCTGTTTATATCCGTTAATTTCTACTTCCTCTGTGCTTCAATTTTCTTTTTACCATAATAGAATTTTTTAAAACCCTAAAGGGTAGAACTAACCAAAAGGTCAGTAGAAACACTGCAAACAAACATGCCTAACAAACCATAGAACACCTCTTTACTGCAACAAGCACACCAGAAAAACAATAAAACACCTCAGTCCAAAGGGCACACTCCTAAACAAGAAAAAATATGCTTTAATTTCTTGATTAGTTGTGTATGTTAATGCCTTTGTCATTATCTGAAATTATATATTATCAGATTGATTGAGTTATTAAGATTTGCAATCACAGGAAATCACATGTTGCCATCAGTGAATTTAGGGGCCAACAAGTTGGTGGAAGAGGACACAAGATGCAGAAGTCAGAACCCAAATTTATTCAGGTGTTATTGCTCTTGGTCCAACATGGAGCAAATGGTCTAAACCTGTTAGAGGCACAGCATGTTATTCTTGTCGAACCACTACTAAATCCTGCAGTAGAAGCACAAGCAATCAGCAGGGTACATCGAATCGGGCAGGATAAGAGAACACTTTTTCATCGTTTTATAGTATGCGCATTTTCCTATCTACTCGATATTATATGATTGGAATCTGTGCATGTTGCTATGTTTGTGGGTATTATGTGGTTTTTAAGTATATGATCATGACTCCATGATGCAACTACCTTTGAAGGCCACATATAGAAACACTCAACTTCCCATTTAGATTTCTGGCTGCATCTCTCCACCCAACAATTGACTTGTGAAATTTATATGGTAATACCATGCAGCATCACGTGAATTTCCTTCTCATAATTACCAGATTAGTGCCAAATAGGTTTATTCAGAAGAAATATGAGGTGTACATGAAAGGTTGTTATTTAGTGTTCAAGCTGGCATACTACATACTTCAAATTTATATCTTGCGATCCTATCATTTTTACTGTTAATGTCTCGTATGTTGTTGTCATTTGTTGCACGGTGTCAACTTTTAGAAACGACAATGTAAGAACAAGGGTTTTATTCTTTTTTGAATTCCTTTACTTCTCAGTTATAATTATAAATGTTGAGTGTGACTATAATCTAGAGTATGAATCTGAGGATGCTTTTGTTCAGGAAGCCCATCGGACATTATTTTCAGTTTATCTGCATTCATTCTCTAAAATTTGAGACTGTGTCAACAATCTCTGCGTTTTGTCATTTACATCAAACATTGGCATTCAATGAATTAAAGTTCCAAGTTCTACGTATCTGAACTGAATTTTCAACCATAGCACACATTTGCTTCATTTCATCTTCGTTTTGGTTTCTGATATTAACTTCAGGGAATATGTTTTTCTGGCCTGATATTAGGTTAAAAACACCGTCGAAGAGAGCATATATAAACTCAACAGAAGCAGGAACTCAAGTGGCTTTGTTGGGAACACCAAGAATCAAGACCAGCCTGTTTTGACACTTAAAGATGTTGAATCCCTCTTCGCCACAGCACCATCCAGAGCACCAAAAACCGATGAAGATAAGACCGAAAGTGAAAGTCTGAGATACCTGCCTCCTTCCATGGCTGCTGCTATAGCTGCTGAGAGGAGACTCAAGGAAAATCTAATTGCATGACATTCATGCTGGTTGACGATACGAATAAAAAAATCCATAGCGAAATTTGTAGTTAGAACCAGTTTCAGCAGGTAGGTGAACTGGTAGGAAAAAATTCATTTGTAGCCTGTCTAACCAAAGGTTTAGTTTTTTCAGATTGTTATGTCATGCTTGAGTTGAACATATTAACATTTGTTTTTAGGGTTCCAATGGTAGAGAATGAACTTAAAGTCTTAAACTCAGCATAATTATGTATATAAACTTAAAAATAATAAGCTTTGCAAATGCATGCATTTCAACATGTATAGAGTTAACGTGTTGATTCAGTGCGCTGAACTTGAACATGTATATGTAATCTTTACTTTCTGTTTGTATTATTAGTCAATTTCGGGTAAGCTCAAATGTTTTCATCTTTTTGCACAAGTCAAAAACTTAGAGAAGGAAACTAAACCAAACCAAGGTTAAAGAGAAGAATTCAATTGGTACAATCAACACAATCCTTCGCCAATGGTTCAATAGTAGGAGTTCAAAAGAATTGATTTAGTTGGATTTAAAAGATTTTGGTTTACACATGTGATTTTATGGGGAAATGTCTATTATAGAAGCAAATTAGTTTAACTATAAATATAATCTTTGATTAGGTAGTTAAAATTGTCAATAAACTTTGAGATTAAGTATCTCATTGTTATTGATAGACTCTTAACGCTTTAAAAATATTTTATTTTTTATTCAAGGACTATAAAAGAAATATGAATAATTTTAAATATTGTATTAAAAAGTAATTAATATTGTTTTTATAATAAAATTGATTTTTTATGAGAATTTTTCTTTTAAGGATGAACTGATCAGATTCTTGAACCAACTATTATGATATTGCATGAAAGACAAATGAACATGATTACTAATAATCCTACCTTTTAAGTTCTAACCTACTATTATATATTACGTGAAAGACAAAAATGAATCTGATTCATTCACAATCATCCTACCACCCTCTTTTTCTTTTTAACAAAAAATAAAATAATAGGACCTAACCCATTGTGTTTGAGGCTTGTGGGAGAGAGAAAAATCTTGGGACAAATTGCACGCAATTACGCAATCCATGACCATGAGAGTGACAAAAACGTGGAGTTTGATGTTTGGACTTTGGACTTTGAACAGCCTGCCTTGCTTCCACGATTTTGCTTTTCATTTCTAGGACCAACACTTTCCATCTCTTGACACGTGGTTCCTATCACTGAACCAATTCCTGACACGTGGAGCGGTGGGATCTGCCATATTTTCGTCTCCAACTCTATATAAACCCACCGCTTCCATTCTTCAACTCTGAAACCAAACCACACAAAACAAGTTCACGCTACTCTTCTCAACATGGAAACAGCATCTTTTTGCAACGCAACAACACACAATTTTATTACTTCATCTCTACCCATTAAGAGGATAATCAAACAGCTTCCAAAACCATGTCAAACTCAAACTCATCATTGCTGTCACTCGGGGATGCCATTAGGTTTTAGAGGTTTGCAGGGTCATGGTTTAAATACTAAGCCAAAGCAGCGTTATGGTGATGCAGTAGCAGCAAGGTGTGCGGCTTGGGATTCAGGGCTTTTGGCTGAGTTAGAAAGAGAACTGGAGGCTAAAGAAGAAGAAGAATGGGTGAAAGTGGGAAGGCTGAGAGAGAAATGCAAGGAAAGGAAAGGAATGGTGGAGTTGTTGGAGTGTTTGGAAAGGGAAGCAATACAAGGGGAAGACCATGGAAGAGAAGCTAGTGATTACAATAGAAGAGCCCAGATCTTTGATAAGAGTTCCAAGGTTTTCCAGGCTCTCAAAGCACGCACCCAACCTACTTACTCTCAAAACTCTTGATTCCCTTGTTCTTTTTTAATGTAATTGTAGTGATTCTAATCTACAAAGTGAAAATAATGTCACCCCAAATGTCTTTTCCCCTTCTGTTCAATGTATTAACTTGCAGCAACTTGAAAAGCATATAAAGTAGCTTATGGAACTTTTATAGAATATGATTCTCTTGTATATATAAGTAACTTCTGTTCAATATTCCCCTTCTGCATTGCGTGACACAACTTAGATTAAGACTAGATTATGTTGTAAACCGACTAATATTAATATGATGCTGAGGCATAAGGCAGGGACAAAGGTGAAAACTAAACTGAAGATGAATTCAACCTTACAACCCCTCCAAAACCTATGTGCATTCATTTCATACAAAAATGGCGGACATAATCTTCCAATCAACCACAAACTAACGAATAAATCAAGGAAGTAGTTCATCCTCTTATAGTTAATTCTTTCCGACCAGCTAAGTCTAAGCTGAAGCTGAATCATTGGTTTGGATTTGGTCACTCTTTATACTATCTGCCTTGGCTGCTGGTCTCCGACCCTTATCAGGACCGCCGATAATTCCCCAGGCCTCGAACTGTCTCTGTCGTGCCCTTGCCCTTTCTTTCTCTTCTTCAGACTTCGTTGAGTAACAGTAGGGACATGAAACCCCATACTCCCACTCTGGTGCTTGCATGTCTGCATCACTAACAGGCTGCTTACACCCATAGCAAAGCTTGAAATTTCCTTGTATAAGACCATGCTCGACAGCAACTCGCTTGTCGAACACGAAGCACTCGCCCTCCCACAGGCTCTCCGTTTTCGGGATTTCCTCTAGATACTTCAAAATCCCACCTTTCAGATGATAGACCTGATCAAAGAATGGCACGTTATCTTTGGTTGAATGTAGATTTAAGAAGAGGTCTTTACTTCTACAGATGGTCATTCAAAAACAATTCCCCAAAATAATCAATATTATGAAGGATCGGAAGGAAAAGCACCTCCTCGAAACCTTTGCTGAGCATAAAACTTGTCGCTTTCTCACATCGAATACCTCCTGTGCAGTACATTGCAACCCTCTTTGGCATTTTTGGTTTTGAAATCTCTGCATCTTCATTGATGCTTTCATTTGATCCTTCCTTCTCCATTTCTGCATGCTCTACGTTTGCAGCATCAGGTTGGAACTGTTCCTCCACCCAATATGGGAAATCACGGAATGCTGTCGTGCATGGATCAACTGCTCCTTTGAACATCCCAATTCTAGTTTCATAGTTATTGCGAACGTCAATTACCACCTAAAATACAAGTAAATAAGAAACAAGATAATCAAATTAGGTTAAATTCCTCCACAGCTCCACTAACCTCTAAAAGGTCATAAAAATAGGGTAATGAGACTATTCAAAAAAAAAAAAAAGAATTCTATCTCAAACTAAGATGTCTCAACTTATCTAAACCAATCAAACCAGAGCTGAAAGTTTTCATAGCACAGCAAGTCATTATTATTATTTTGCCAATTTTCAAATAGAAGAATGCCAGTTATTGAAGCCTTTACCGGCTAATTGGCTTAATATTGAATTCAAATGAGTTTGCAGTAAACCAAAAAGAAATGTAACAGCAGAAAACTGACAGGCACACTCGTACTGAACAAAAAATCAAAATTTGAGTTTATCATTCTTAAGAATTTGGAACAATAAACATCCAAAATCAAAGAACTAGAGGAATACAAAGTGCATTTCTTAGTTCCACATGCTTGCTTTTTAATAAAGGTGAATATCAATATAAAATTATGATCTTTCCTGGAAGGACTAATAAACCAATTCCATTGTAAGAAAAAAAAAACTCTTTAAATGCTACGAATATTATTCCACTATGCCACAACAGAACAAACACATCATCATGCTAAGCATGAACTTGCTGACTCGAAAGTAAAACTAAAATAAGAAAGCTAGTGAGGTCTCTAAACAATTGGATAAACCTTCCAATTAGAATGTTGATGTGAAAGAGCAATGCTTGAAGACAAAAAGAAGCATCATGAAAGCCGGATTGAACTTTGAACGCTAAATAATGATATGTGAAATCCTGAAAAATGAATCAGGAAATCACAATGTGGTGACCAAAAGCAGCAACATAGTTCGCTTACTCACAGTCTCTGGATCACTGATTAAAGCATTCCAATCCCCTGGGCTTACGTACTTTCCAACCTTTTCAATCGGCGATACATCTGGCATTCCAAGAGTAACAATCTGTATAAACATGAACAGAAGAAAAAAAAGTGTTATAAAATATTCACTCACCACAAATCGTAACAAAAAGGTGTGACGCTTCAAAACAAAATACCTCTTTCTTCAACTTTACTCGCACATGGTCCCATCGAAAGGGTGCGTCCTCACCTGCTGCAAGAGGAGAGCTACTAGAATGTCCATGATGGATAGCTTCCTGCTCGGGACTAACCGGGGACTCTATCTGCCTCAACCCCTTTAGACGGTCATCGGTTTGGATGAACATAAGGACTCTTTCCACTGATTCTCGTGTACCACAAATGCTGCCATTAATCCCTTCAGGAGCTAGAATGATACCACCTGAAACATACTGATGGGATCAACTTGGTAAGGCAGGAATGGGATGAAGGCATTAATTCGCATGAACTACATGGAATATGAACAAATAAAATGTCAAGATGGCAAAATATGCGAAAACACCATGCCAAGAATATACAAGGTGCATAAGATTAACAGCTAAATACGTTTCATACAGCTCAATCCAAGAACAAGTATTAACATTTACGTTCCATAACAAAAAGCGGGAAAATATTTTAAAAAAATTTGTATGCTCCAAGTGGCAGTGAGCTTCGATATATTAAAAAAAACATTTTTTATTTAAAAGAAGAAAATTCCCATGCTTTAAAAGCAGAATTCAAGGTAAAAACATGAAATAGAACTCTAAATATCAACCAACATTCCTCAAACTATCTAAAACAACTTAATACTTACAAAAGATAAACCGTAAAGCACAAGAACAAGAATAGAGAGTGAAGAAATGAGGAGTACCAGGTCCTGGCAGAGTTGCTTCAAGGGCTTGCGCAAATCAGCATGGTCTGGGAAATCAGCAAACTTGTAGAAGGAAACGACCACGAGTGATTGAGAGTAGGATGAATGGGGTGGGTGCGGATCTGAAGTGGGAATGGGATCAGCAGCCGTGGTGGCAGAGAAGCACATGGACAGTGTCATCCTCTGAGGGTGAGAGGAAGCGCAAAAACCAGAGAGAGGAGAGTTGAAGGGTAGAACAAACAAGGGTTGAGGAGAGGAAGGAAGGTGGTAAAGTTTAGGGTTTGAGAAAAATAGAGAAGATGATGATGGTGAGGATGAAGATAGCATCCTCAGGGCCAGCAATAGAGGTGATCCACACCTTAGCATCATGTGATATGATATACTGAGCATGGGCATTGCCTATATATTATTGGGGTGAAATAACATCAAAATGGGTTCATTCTAAGCCCATTATATTTACAATTATTTAATTTTTCTTTGCCAATTTCAATAATATATTTAGATTAAGCTATTCTAATTATTATTTTCAATTTCGAATTTAAATAATGAATATTTGAATTTAATAAATTCCGATTTCAACACATCTCAATTTCAATTCAAACATGCGTTTGATTCTCAGATAAATATTTACCATCTGAAAAACGAAAAAAAACAATCTTTATCTAAAGAAATATGTTTAGAATGGGTGGATGTATAGAATCTTTCAACGAGATAGTGCTTTTTCAACTCTCTCAAAATGGAATCTATTCCAAACATATATGTCATGGCAAATATCTAAATTTGATATTTTTAGATACTTTTTCAAACTTATTGTCGATGCTAAGTAGCAGTCAAAATTTGTATCCATTTTTCATGGTATTATGCATGGATCGGATATATCATGGCAAATTCTTTAGAAAAAATTGTGTCTTCCACAATGGAATCTAATAAGTGAAATTTCGAGTAAGTGTTACATAATTTTCTTTTGTCTGAAGAAATGATTCATCGAAATAATGAGTCACCATTGATATCAACACATCTAATATTGCCAAATGTTCAGGAGTTCCTCTATTCAATCATTTTTCTTATTCTTGTTGCTGGATATCTCATTTGTATACATTTTCTCTTTATTTTCTAAGCCTATAGTGAGTTACAGATAGAATTCAAAAAGTCAAATATTTGATGATTCCATCATACATGATTGAGTTACTAAAACTTCTAGATAAGTATCCTACATCTGAACTGAATTCTTTCTAGTTAAAGAATCTATTTTTAGTTATTCTGGAACAATTATGAGATTCACTAGAAAAAAATATAGGGTTATACTTTTGGCGGCAATATACTTTTCAAAA
>CM025151.1:28338040-28350289 GCA_013467495.1 Gossypium gossypioides
TTATTTAAATAATATAAGTTTAGAATTATTTTTCAAAATATTATGAAATGTATAATGTTTTAGTAAATTCAACACTAAATTGTCACCATTTATATCGATTTGAAAATATGTAGATAATTTTTTATCTTAAATAATTATCAGTGGTGGTTATTTAGAATTTTGAAACGACATGTTAGACATAAGTATGACAAGATAGAAAATCACTTGACATTGGATATAGAAAAAATATAAAGATCCAAATTACTGTTTAAAGATAATATTTTGATAAATAGTTTAGAACCATGTTTTTTTTATAATATTTTAGTAAAAGAGCCTTCAAATCTTATACCCTTTTCTTTTGAACCTGATCAAATTAATTTTTAAACTATTAAATGGATCAATTTCGTCCTTATACTATTAAAAAGAATCAAATAAGGCCAAAGTGGAAAGTTAATCTTTACTGTATAAAAAATATATCATTTATTATTTCACAAAATATTTTTAAAGTTTTCATGGTTTGTTTGGAATTGAAATGCAATTGAAAAAATAAATTTCAAGATATTCTTTATATAGTGAATGTTAACTCTATTACGATTTGGACTTATTTGATTCCGTTTAATAGTATAAGGACTATATTGATTCATTTAATAATAGAGGGACTAAATTGATCCGGTCATATAATACAGGGACGTCCCAAGTACTTTAACCCTTTTCTTTTCTTTTCTCTGTCCGTCCTTTTTCTTCCTTAGTTCTGTCCTTCAAAACCCTAAACCCTCTTCATTTCTTTTCTCTCCTCTTTTCGGTTCTTTCTTATTTCTTGGTTTTTTTCATTTTTTAAAACAATGTCTATTAACAACAGTAAAACAGAAGTAAAGGGATTGTTTATAGGGGCTGGTTGCAACAGAATAGTGAACAACGTTTCATGGGGTGCTTCTGATTTGGTCTCCTTTGGTGCCCAAAACGCCGTTGTTATTTTCTGTCCCACGGTTTCTCCTTTTACCTCTCCCTGTTTCTTTTCTTTGTTCATTGATCGACTCTTCCATATTTCTTTTCTTATTTATTGATCAGCGCTTTATCTTTGTTTTCTTATTTGTGATGTAGTCTGCTCAGATCTTGACTACACTTCCCGGTCATAAGGCAGTTGTTAATTGCACTCATTGGCTTCCAAGTAATAAGTTTGCATTCAAAGGTACAGTAAATGGTGCAAAGGTTTGATACTAAATTGTTCTTAAAAGCTTCAACCTTTTTGAGTGTTTTTTAGGGTATTTGAACAATTCATTGGTGTGGTAGTGAATTTTTGCTTTCTGTTATTTGCAGCTAAACAATTAGAGCGGCATTATCTACTATCTGGAGATGCTGATGGTGTTATTATCCTATGGGAACTTTCTCTTGCTGACAATAAGGTATTCACTCTGCAATTCCTCTAGTTTTTATTTTTTATTTTCTTAGTTAGGAAGCAAAATATAGTGAGTTGGTGTTGTTTTCAGATTTAAGCTTTGTTTTTTTGAAAGAGTTTGGCATGTTTAGTTTCCTTTGGATCTTTCTGTTACTATTGTTTTATTTTAATTCTTTTCTTTTTCCCGATTTTTACAGTGGAGGCATGCTTTACAATTGCCAAAATCACATAAGAGGGGCGTAACATGCATTACTGGATTTATGGTTTCTCAAACTGATGCAATATTTGCCACATCTTCTTCTGATGGCACTGTTTGCGTATGGGATGTTGTGTTTCCAACTTCTTCTGGCTGTGAGTCAATGTTTGATGCAACTTAATTTAACCCTTTTTTGCATTTGCTGTCATTGTTAATCCAAAATCTTTTGTTTTCACCTGTTCTGTAATTTGCCGCAATTATAAAAATAGCTACTGCAAATTCCCAATGCATACACCATATTGCATTCCATTTTGCTTCAGAATTTAGTTGCTTTCTGTTTGTTTTCAAACTACTAAGAGTTTGATATTTGCGTCTATTGAGCTTTTAACTTGGCTAGCTAATAAAATCTACATACTATTTCTTGTGGATGTAAGTTTATTTTTTATTATTGAGTTTGGGTTTGTGCCAGGTAGGTCTTTATTTTTCAAGAGGTAACCCTTTAAAGTATTTTTTTTTTCTGGAAAAGAGAAAATATTTTGTTAGCTCCTTTATCTTTTAAAAAAATTTCTTATGCGAAGTGTTCTCACAATGCTGCATAGATCGGCTATGTAATTGTACGGGAGGCAAAAAAGATTTAAGGATTGAAACACATTCTATGACTAGACTGCTTGTGTCACTTGTAATCCTCTTTAGATATTGTTGTTTTAGACAGATTGTTAGCTAACTGTAAGTAATATGTTCTTCTTACACCATGGATGTGTCATTTTGATTTAATGTCCTTATACGACTTTGAGAGTAATTCGGCTATTCAGGTCGAGTTCATGTATCAATTAGATGAACTGGCTTCATAAAGCCCATTTCTTAAAAACTGGAATCAATTTGTTCACTTGGTCATTTTTAAATTGATTGAGATGAGAGGAATAGAGAATGGATTGTTTGAACTTTCCATTACACTGTTTGATGTCTTGGTTCTGTTAAACAAGCATTAATTGGACAAAAGTGTCGATGTTGCAATGCAGGATGCAACAAAGCTAGAGGCAGTTTTTGTAGAACTCCTTCAGTTGTAATCTTATTTTAGCATGTTTTGATGACTATCTGTGTTTAATGTGTCATTTAGGTTTATAACTTTTTTGTTAATCAACCATTTGCTATCCTCTTCCAAGAATTATTATTGAACAATAGTTGATAACCACTGAAACCTTGGTTGTTTTTTCTTTTAGGTGAATGTAAATTATCATGTCTGGAAACTCTAGTTGTTGGCTCAAGACCAATGGTAACACTTTCACTTGCGCAACTGCCTGGAAATACTGGGCTTATAGCCCTGGCAATGGGAGGATTGGATAACAAGATTTATCTTTATTGTGGGGAGAGGACCGGAAAGGTACCAACTTCTGCTTTATCTGTCTTTATTCATGCATCGATTATCTTTCTATTGATTTTAACTCAAAATGTTTTTAATTCCAAACTGGTAGTCGTTCAACAGAAAAGTCCTTTTCCATTCTCCTTTATCTAAGGCCATTTATTCTGAAAGGTGTCAAGATACCCAATAGCACCCTTTATTTTTTAACCATGTCATTTTTGGCCCTCGAATATTTCTCTGTGGCCTATAAGTAAATTTTCTTTTCACTTTTAAATTTGCATGTCCAGTTTGTACGCGCTTGTGAACTAAAAGGGCATACGGATTGGATCAGGAGTTTAGACTTCTCGTTACCTATATTCAGTGGTGAAGCCGATAGTGTTCTACTTGTAAGTTCATCTCAGGACAAAGGTATACGCATATGGAAGTTGACTCTCCGAGGTTCTCTAGCCAATACAGAGGGTACATATAAAAGAGGTGAAATAGGTCTGGCATCTTACATTGAAGGTCCTGTTTTTGTCGCTGGCTCATTCTCTTACCAAATATCTTTGGAATCTCTTCTGATTGGACATGAGGATTGGGTATATTCGGTACAGTGGCAACCACCTTCACTGGTGGCTGAGGAAGAGATTGGCTTCTATCAACCCCAAAGCATTTTGTCTGCATCAATGGATAAGACTATGATGATCTGGCAACCTGAGAGGAAAACTGGTATTTGGATGAATGTGGTCACTGTTGGGGAATTAAGTCATTGTGCGTTAGGCTTTTATGGTGGCCATTGGAGCCCAGATGCACGTTCTATCTTGGCACATGGGTATGGTGGCTCATTCCATATGTGGAAAAATATTGGTGTCAGCTTAGATAATTGGCAACCACAGAAAGTACCTTCTGGGCATTTTGCAGCAGTGACAGATATTGCTTGGGCAAGGTGTGGTGAGTACCTGCTGTCAGTAAGTCATGATCAGGTGAGATGTCACCCATTTTTAAGAAATAGTTTATGAACTTTTTAATCATTTAATTTTATGAACTTTATTGACATTTTATGGACATAAACAATCAATTGAAATATTGGGTCCCTTTTGTAATTAATTTATTTTAAAGATGAGATGTTGATATCAATAGAATTTATTAGATGAGATGTTGATATTAATAGAATTTATTTACATTCCTTTGAATTTTTCATGAAATTAAATGGCAGTATTGATGTTGTAATTTCTTGTTGCAGACAACTCGTATTTTTGCTCCATGGCACAATAGAGATCCTCAGAGTGATGGGGACTCCTGGAATGAAATTGCCCGACCTCAAGTACATGGGCATGATATTAATTGTGCAGCTATCATTCAAGGAAAAGGAAACCATCGTTTTGTCAGTGGAGCAGAGGAGAAAGTTGCCAGAGTGTTTGAAGCCCCTTTGTCCTTCTTAAAGACACTGCATTATGCTACTTCAGAACAGTCAAGTTTTCCTGAAGATGTCCAAGCAGATGTTCAGGTCCTGGGTGCCAATATGTCTGCTCTTGGTCTATCACAGAAACCTATATATGTAAATGGTTAGTCTCATAGATCATATGTGCATTCCAACGGAGATATCATGTACCCTTTTTGTCTGATTTAACATAAATTTACTTTTTTGATAAATAAACGATTTAGATTTTATAGAGGTTTCTTTTATAAAGACAAAAACCTTGCGAGTATACAGCTAGTTATCTAGTTTGGATATCCTATGTGCCATTTTAGATGCATGTGCCTTGAGAAACTTGTAGATGCAGACTAACCTGTCCTAGCCAAGCTGTCTGTGGACAGAGCAGTTGAATCTGATTTTCACATTGAACTGCCTGTGAGCACAATTATTTTGCAACATTAATACTCTTCTTATCGCTCTTGTTGTGTATCCTTTTGATGGTGAAATTTCTTGCTAATTGTAATGACCTAAGTTTATCTCCATCAGTTTATGTGCATGAACTTGTATAAGCAAATTATTTGACAGTAACGTTTTCCCTTTCAGCAACTCATGAGATCCAAGAGAATCTCAGAAATGATGGTCTTGACACTCTTGAATCTGTTCCTGATGCTGTTCCAGTCGCTTTAACTGAACCTCCTATTGAGGATCAACTTGCATGGCATACACTATGGCCAGAATCACACAAACTCTATGGACATGGAAATGAACTGTTTTCCTTATGCTGTGATCATGAGGGAAAGCTTGTTGCTTCATCATGTAAGGTACATGTCTTTCTTTCCGTTTGGGTCACTAGAAATTTAATTCTGATGAATTTGGTAGGGTGGCTTGTGTTTTGATGTAATCTTGCTCTCATTTATGTTTTGAATTAACCTCTCTTTTCACGTTGATTGTTAAACCACAATGTGGGTGCTTTCTATCATGTCTTGTTTTGGGACATTGTTATGAAAAGTTCACTTTGGGGAAAACTCTGAGAAGCAGGCAGTTATTTCTTGATGATAAGGTTGTATAGGGTGGATCTTGTTAGTCATTGGGGAAAGAAATTTTTGGAGGAATAATAAAATAGGGTGGTCTTACAAAAATAATTGGTAATTGCCACCATGGAGAGAAATAGTTATTGATATGGATATGTCAATATGTAAAATTGGTAAAAAGAAAATAGTTTCTTGTCCCCATATTTAGTCTAAAATATATGCATGTTTGTAGAAGTCCAAAGCCCCTAAGTTCATGGATAAATAGGGTAGAGAGGAGAGTGAAAAAGTATAAAAAATATCAACTACGTGTATCTGTAAAAAAATTCACTGATTTTGGACAAAGGACCATATAATGGAAAATATTGTGTGCAGTTCAAAATTGAGAAGATAAGTTTTACTAATGTGCATCTAGTTTTTTAAGTTCATTCTATACATTTTTCGTATTGCTCTATTGATGTTTCTTGTTATTAACCTTTAGTTTGAGTGCTCGAGTAATTTGGTTGAGGATTTAGAGTTCTTTTGCTTGAGTAAGTAGGTTGAGGCTTTAGGGTTCCTTCAAAATATACTGTCGTCTTTAGGATGAACTAAATACAATATTTTATACACAATTAACGTTGTTTCTTATGGTCACTGATGTATATATACTATAAAGTAATTGTTTATATTTTTATCATTAAATTTATATATAGTCTTGTTTGTACAAATAAAAATCGCATGTCATAGACTCATGGTTATCTTTTTCCCATTGAACATTGGGGTCATAAAAGTAATTGTTGCTTCCTTTTTCTATTAAATTATCTGTGGTTAATGGTACAAGTAATATATACCGCATCTTGCAATTTCCCCAATTTTTTTTTTTAAATGAGAAACTAATTGGAAACATCTTAGTAGTAAGTTCTGGAATCTCTAAATATACCCTAAAACAACATGCATAGTTGAAATTTAGTAGGTTAGCTTGGTATGTTGGAGGTGTAAATGTTCTTGAAACAAGAATGCTATATGACATTGCTTTAGCAGTGCCGAAGTGATAAACCGTTAAATTTAAGTCATTTTTTCAATTGTTTCTTATACTACGCCTGCAGGCCCAATCAGCAACAGTAGCAGAAATATGGTTATGGCAAGTGGGTTCTTGGAAAGCTGTTGGTCGCTTGCAGTCTCACAGCTTAACAGTCACGCAGATGGAGTTCTCTCATGATGACAACCTTCTTTTGGCAGTCTCAAGGGATCGCCAGTTCTCCATTTTCAAAATCAATAGAGCAGGTACTCAGAAATCTACTAATTGTGTTATAATACTGTTTCATTTAAGTACTCGATCTAGTTGGTCTAATTTCGAATGAAGTCCATGTAAGTATATTTGTTGTCTTGTAAAAGGCAACTGTTGCTAAAGTTGTCCCAGAAATGACTTCTTTAGCTTGTTTACTTTTCGAGCAAACTAATCATTAAATGGGGAGGCAGGAGAAAACTCTTAACCTACATCTTTTTGCATACTTTCGGGGAATTAGAAATTTAAGGCTGAAGACTTTTGCGTTGATTGAATTCCTCGATCATGTTTATATCCAGTTAAATTTTGAGATTAAATCATCTCGTTTCTATCTGTAGGCAATGATGAAATTGATTACAAGCTTGTAGCTCGGCAGGAGGCTCATAAAAGAATAATATGGGCATGTTCGTGGAACCCTTTTGGTCATGAATTTGCGACAGGTTCTAGGGACAAGACAGTGAAGATCTGGGGTGTGGAGAAAACATCTTCGGTTAAGCCACTTTTAACTTTACCGCAGTTCGACAGTGGTGTCACTGCCCTGTCTTGGGTTGGTCTTGACCGACAAAGAAATGATGGGCTTCTTGCAGTGGGAATGGAGAGTGGACTCCTTCAAATTTGGAGCCTTCATGTTGAAAGAAGTGATGATAGCATTCCAACACCAGGTGTGGCCACTGCTCAGATCATACGGCTTGATCCTTTCATGTGTCATGTTTCTGCAGTTAACCGTTTGGCGTGGAAGAACCCTGAGAACAATGAAAATAGCACAAACCTGCTGCTTGCTTCTTGCGGAGCTGATCATTGTGTGAGGTTGTATGAGGTAATCGTTCACTAATCTGATTAACTACGGTGTACTATAACCATTTTTTTTCCCCTCAAATCAAATCCATTCATAGTCGCCCATTTGGGGGGACAACGCAGTGTCTTTTTGGGTGGAGTGAAATGTAAACGCGGATTAACCTTTCAGAACGTGTATTGTATGTAGTCTTGAAATAAAAAACAAAATATGAAGTCTAGTCTACAAAGCGAAAATAGAAACTTTCTTACCAGACTTTCCCTTTTAGAGTACATGTAATCTTATGATAAAAACAAACAAATCTTCCACTACCGTTTGAGTCTTGGATTTTCTTTTGGGTAACTTTTACTTTCTGGACCCAAAGGTTGGGATGAATACAAGTACGTCACTCAAAGCTAACTTTGGAACATGGCAGAAGGATTGACAACAATTTTACTAATTTTAGACTAGTTAAAACTGGGAACAGACGCATTCCATGATCATCACCTTGGCCCAGATAACATGGAAGGCAAAACTGTTGTAGCAAAACTCTCCCCAACTTCAGGTGTTAATTCATTTAGTAAATCTTCATCCATATCAATTACAACATCAACTGAACCCTCAAAAAGCTTCACAACTGCGGACATGGAAGGCCTCCTGGCATAATCAGTTTGTAAGCACCACGCAGCAACCTTCATCATCTCTACAACTTCAATGGCGTTCGACTGCATATCATCGCTGCACTTATCAACTAAATCCAAGAGTTGTCCTTCCTCTTTCTTTCTTCCAAAAAGTTTCAATAAATGCCTATCTTCTTCTTGTTGAGATCCATCAATGTTTCGCCTCCTTCACAGAACTTCTAGGACTATAATACCAAAGCTATAGACATCTACTTTCTCAGTTATGACTAAGCTTAACCATTCAGGAGCCATATAACCTGGGGTTCCCCTCATACTTGTAACAACTTGACTTTGATCTTTTTCAATTAGCTTAGATAACCCAAAATCCGAAACTTTAGCATTGAAATTCTCATCTAAAAGGATATTTTGAGGTTTGATATCTAAGTGAATTATCTTTCGGTTGCAGTCTTCATGAAGATATAAGCAAGTCCTTTGGCTATATCTAAAATGATCTTCTTTCTAACTTGCCAATCAAGTGAAAGATCCTGATTTTTATTAAAGATCCATCGGTCTAATGATCCATTAGCCATGTACTCGTAAACTAAAAGCCTATTGAATTTTTCAGCACAAAATCCAACCAAACTTACCAGATTGAAATGGTGGATGCTTCCAATCGTCTGAACTTCAGCTACGAAGGACTTGTTAACTGGACCAATGCCAAAAAGATGTTTTACTGCAACTTGAGAACCCGAAGGCAGTGTTCCTTGAGAAACAGACCCAAATCCGCCTTCACCAAGCTTGTTGCTAAAATTCTTGGTGATGTTCTTCAACTCTTCATAAGAAAACCTCGTTGGCATTCCTAACATGTTGTCGAGATGATCTTCCTCAACTTCTTGGAACCGATTTCTAGATCTTAGATAAAAGAAAGCCCCTAAAACAACTAGACCAAGTAAACCGCACAGAAGTAGGTAAAAAAAAGCATCAAAAATTGAGCCCGCAATAACTGCTGTGATCAGTAGAATCAAAATCAGTAGAGAGTAGCTAGGGATATTCCCATACATGAACATTGCTCTCTAAGGGGGGGCAATGGCTTTCCAGGGAAGAGAGAACTTGCTGCAATAATGGCATCAAACTTGATAAACTAAATAGTTCATTGTTTTTTTCTTCTAAGAAATCACCGAGAAAGAGCAGAAAAGTAAATAAGAAATTGTTTTAAGAAATCACCAAGAAATGGGAACAATTCTCATGACAACCCCTTGGATCAATGAGAAAGAGTGGCAACCATTGATCATGCCAACTCAGCATGAAATGAGACCGATTACTACTAAAGGAGACTAACTTTTCCTTAAAAATGTATGGACTAGAATACAATTTCTTCCATAAGTTGCTCCCAATATATCTCTCATAATCAGGTTCCAAATACCCTGGGGGTGACTATCCAATTGGATTAATCCAGGATTCTGACCTGTTGTCAAATTTACCATGAAGTCTGCCACCCAATTTGCTTCTCGATAAGAATGTTTGATTCACAAACTTCATTTGTCTTATTTGATGAGTAATCTATCCGGTTTGGATCTGATAGGTTCTTATAATACATATATATATTTATTAATGCCTAGAACTACTTATAATACTTTCCTAATCCTTAAATAAGAGGATAATGCACTTCAGTGCACTCAAACTTACGTCCTCCTGCACTGGCAACAATATCAATACTAATCGAGTTCAGACTTAATCGACCACTGTTTCAAAATTATGTTGCATTCAGTGTTGAAATATAAGATTCAAAACAAAAAATGTAACGGTCTTATAATCAAATTAAGCTCCAATTATTTGATTTTACTTCAAACTCACCTCAAGCTTCTATCATAGTTTTCAATCCGATTCCAACGAGGTTTTGAGCAACAAATCTTGCATCAAGCATCAGCTTCTCGTTATTGAAGCTTTAGCTTGCCCAATTATTGGCCTACTACAAACTCCATGACCAATAGAATAAATTACAGCTCAATTATATTCCCCAAATGGAGTGTTAATTCTAACATTATTAAATTGTGATCTCCTCAATGGATCATCGCATTATCTCGAAATACAGGTTAACAAAATTTAATTCGATTTAAAAAAATTGATTTTTTTTTAAAAATTTTGAGTTAATCGAATTGAGTTATTCGATTTTTTTGAGTCAACTCGAATAAGTAATTTGGTTTTTCGAATAGAGTTGGATTTTACAATTTGAATAATTTAAACAACATATTGGTGTAACTACCCGTTCAAAAAATGAGCAAATTGGTTTCTTCAACAAGAATTACAAAAAAATTCAAAAAATTTATAAAAAATTCAAATATTCTAAAGAATATATATAAAAACGTTTAAAATTTCAAAAAAGAAATCCAAAATAATAATTTTAAAAACCTAAACAAGTAAATTACCAAATCAAGTTTATTATACTAAATTTTTTTTTCTCTTATTTTGCTTTGAAAGAGTTTTCAAATATATATGATTTCAAATTTATGTGTTTTATCATGAAATTAGTTATATTGTAACAAGATTTTAATTTGACATAATTAAATTTTTTTAATTCAAATTAAACAATTTCACTCCATCCGATTCAAATTTCATTTCACTCGATTCGAATAAAAAAATTCAAATCGAACTAAGATGATAAAATAAGACTAATTAACTATTGTTAAACTAGCTTTATTTGATAATTGTTTTGATATAACAAACAAAAATGTTTTTAAATAAAAATTTATTTTTGAACAAGGAATTTATAAAGTTTAAAGTATAAAAATTATTTCAAGACTTCTAAAACATCTTAGAAAATGTTTTGAACATTAGATTATTTTGAACAAAGTTCAAAAACAATTTTAAACTCTTGAACTTGATTGAAACAATTTTAAATCAATTGAAAAACTGCTCCCTACAAAAAGTATCGATATTTTCCAAAAAAGTATCCATATTGATATGATTTTTATCGATACCATATTTTTTATCGATACTAAAGTTGCTCACTGACTTGAATAATAAATTGAACAAAAGCAATATGTATCGATACTTTTCAAAATATATCAATATATATTGAATTTTATCGATACCACTTTTACATTCTGTTTTTATGATTTTTCAAACAATGACAAACAATATCGATACCTTTTACTAGGTATCGATAAATCATCTTTGCTATCGTTGTAAACTAACTTTAATAGTCATTGAATCAAAGATTAAATGCTATTGGTATCGATACTCGTAGAAAAAATATCGATACCTTTTGTTGCAGGTGAATTAAATGCATTGGTATTTTCATCCCAATGGCTTTATTAACTTCCACAACAACCCCAAAAGTTGAAAATGAATTAGAGGGTATAAATAACATATTCCAAAGGTCCTATAACAACAAGAAAGCATATTCAAGCAAAAAGATCAGTCAAAACGACTTTTGTGCCAAATATTTTCATACTTTTCTTACATACACTTGTGAGCTTCATTGCTATTCTATTAGTTCAAGTGTTTTTCCTTGTAATTGAGCTTAATTTGCAAACACTTAAATCTTGTAAGGATTTTCTTTTATTTGCTTCTTTGTATATTTTTTATAGAGTTTGTATATTAAGGTTTGGATAGAAACCTTAAGGGAGTTTGTAAGGTTAAACATTGTCCTCAAATGTTATCCAAGTAGTGAATTTGGAAAAATTATTAGCTATAGAAAGCTAAGGTAATGGAGTAGGCAATTGAGGCCGAATTACTCTAAATTCTTGTATTCAATTTTCTCTCTTTTCTCTCTAGCTTTCACAAAATTTTTAAAAGCCAATTCACCCCGTTTTTGACAATTTCGATTTGATTATTTGAATTAACAACTATACTAACTTGAAAGTTTTTCACTTGGTTCAATTGAATGTTGACCCGTATTGAAACATATAGTTTATAAACATTTTGCCAAATAAAGGATATAAACCTTGGGCTTGAGTTCAGAATTGTGCAGCTTCTAAGCTATACCCTATATGTTCACATTTTGGTCTTCTCATACTATAGGGTGTAATTTCATTACGGCCTATTTTTTAGATAATTTTAGACTATGAGCGTAATCTTAAATTTTAGATCAATTTGCCATTTATTTTTATTATTCTAATTAATTAAAGCTTTTTCTTAAATAAAGTTTAAAACTAATTAAAAACTTGAAATTTTAAAATTTTCTTAATAGTGAAACTACATTTATAATCATTATATTTTATTTAATAATTTACGTA
>CM025151.1:28427061-28438009 GCA_013467495.1 Gossypium gossypioides
ACAGCATGAAAGTTGAAGCATGGATGCCTCAAATTTGCCAAATACTGTGGATCCTAGCAAACCAACTGAATGCAATTCTCTCATAGTTAAATTTAATACACACACTTTTGAAGTTTCTGAATCCTTAAGGATGAAGGCAGGACAAGTTAATTCAGGCTGCTTTGATGCATTGAAGCTTGGAGCAATTCCTTTGCCTTGTCCAACCAAACATTATACAGTTGATCCGAGAACAAAACGAAGTGTACCTGTGAATTTCAAGGGAGGACCAACAATTTTCTAATGACGCTTTATCCAAAAAAAAAAAAGAAAAAAAAGAAAAAGGATTGAAAAGGAGGATAAGGATGGATATCCAGTGGAACAATTATGAATTAAGATGAATCTGACATGAGTTGCCATGGAATATTACGACATAGTAAGGTCTTCAACTGATGATGCTGATATTTAAGCAAGATTCAAATTAACAACAATATTATCTACATGGAAGATGGGGTCATGGTAATATTGATCTTTATTGAATTTCAACTTACAAGCCTATCTGTTCATCTATCATCTGGACAAGGATGTTTAGGATTATCGATCTATCAATCAACAATCTTGGACTGCAAGATTCTGAAGCCAAAAAGGAGAAAAAAAAATTACCTCTTTAATGCCATCTGCAAAGTTTTTGACAGTAGATATAGCAATTGTTGCAGCTTCTTCAAAAGGATACCTGAAAATTTTTCAGAAAGGTAAATAAGACATTAAATACCAACTGATCACATCATTCAACATCCATACTCATAACAAGGTTTCAATATTTAGATGAATATACATGTGTATATGCGTGTGATTTTGTAGAAGAGAATGATCATATTCTCCCATGCATGAACATTGAATAATATACTGAAAAATTGCAGATACGAGTCCATGTGATTGATCCATTGAGAAGCATGTAACAAAGATACACATAAGTTGTTCAAATATCACCAGTAAAAGAAAAACCATTGGTAGTTCCTAATCCTAAAACATTTCTTACCCGTATACACCACAAGATATGGCAGTAAAAGCAATGTATTCAATGTTGTTCTCTTTAGCCACACTCAAGCAGTTTCTGCGACCAATTTGGTAATATTCAAGAGAATATAAATGATAAAAAAGTTAGCAATTAATATATAAGAATCATCTTGTATATTGATGGCATACTTGTATGCACTTGTCAAGGAGGCTTTGGGGTCTTTATCAGAATCATAAATAGGTCCAACAGTGTGAATTACATGAGATGCAGGCAGTTTAAAACCTCTGCAAAACACATCAATATGTTTTTATAGATAATACGTGTATATATAAAACTAGAAAGAAGGATAACTTACGGGGTAATCCTTGCTTCTCCAGTGGGACAACGAACATCAGGTTCAACTTCTGGGACTTTATAGCATGCTTCAACCAGTTCTGGTCCAGCTGCTCTATGTATAGCTGGTATCATTGTATTAATATTGGTCATTGGAGCTTCATTAACATTATATTAATTGTTGTATGAAAATTCAATAGGGAGAAGGCCAAGAGTAAGTAACTTATGTTGGTCATAGTTAAATAAAATGTGAAGATGGTCGTTAAGTCGGATTTCAACTTTATTTAATTAAACCAAATGAACCAATCCCCGTTCTCCCTATGTTTATTGTATATTTATTATACCTCCGTCAGCCCCACCACCTCCAAGCATTCTTTCATTTGCTGGATTTACCTGTACAAGCTTATATATCATCACAAGCCACAAGTATACATAAATTCCCTAAAACTTGAATTTTTCTGATTCAATTGTTTAGTTCAAGTTTCAAGCATAATACATACACTTATATGTATCAATAATATCTACTTGATGAGAATGAAATAATTAAGCAACGATATATACACAATTACACACCACACTTTCTTCTTTAATGGATTCTACAAAGTTTAATATAATCTCAGAGGATATAAATTGGGGCACCTTTGCCCCATGATCTCACTAATCACTACCAATACTCCCCACCCCCAAAACGTATATATTTGCCATTAAATTATGAGGGAAAAAAAAAAACCCTCTGTTGCATAATAAAAAATTTGAAGAAAAAAGAAAGAAAAATTAATGACTTACAATAGCATCGGAGGAGCCATTAAGGAACCAGAGAGTGATGTCACCCTTCTGGATTTTAAGTACAGTGGTTTCGGACAACTTGAAGATATTACCAACTTCTTCTCCTTCTTTGTCACCAGTTGCCGACGCCATCCTCGAGAATCCAACAACCTCAAATTAGACACAGTTTAAATAAAAAATTTAGGAAAAAGGCATAATAAATTTTTTGGCTTTCTAACTTTACAAAAAAATCATTTTAACCTCTAATTTATCTTTTTCACTTGTTTTTTTAATCATTAAACTCGCATTTTTTTGTGAAATCACCACAAAATAGATAAAAAAGTTATGACATGACACATGTATATTATCACATTGATGACATGTCAAAATTTAACTTTTATCCTTGTCCCATCCAACAAAATCATCCACATCACTAACAAAAAGAGGCTTATAAGATGCAATGCACGAAACCACAGGTGGCGGCAACATATCTTTTATCAGCTCTCACTTCCAATCTCCACTCGGCAAAACCATTTCCATAACAGAAACATGTTCAATGAGTATAATTTCGGGCTGTGTACAGACATTAATTAGAGGACCCCATTCCTTCACCCAAGTATCTCTCCAAAAATCACCATCTAAACCCTTCCCAACATTCCAAACGACGTTTTCCCATACTTTGCTCCAGATCCTACAAATACCCTTCCAAAGTTGAGAAGCATTACCCACCTGTAAGACAATAGGCGCCTTGCCCTTCCACTTATATTTCGTACCAATAACCTGAACCCATAATTGCTCAGGCTTTCTGATAAGATTATAATCAATCTTCATAAGGAATGCATCATTCTGACAATCAAATTTCTTGAACCCAAGACCACCATTTTTTGTCTTTGCAGAGATCCTTCCACTTGACAAGGTTTATCCCTTTCTTATCATCAGTGTGCCCCCAAACAAATTTCCGAATAATTTTTTCCAACTTAGAATATACTCCTTTTGGAATGACAGTCGGTTGTATGATATACATGGGTAGAGACATTAAAACTGATTTCGCTAAAAGTAATTCTTCCTGCTAGAGAGAGCAACTTAGCTTTCCACCCAACTTTTCTTTTCCTCATATTATCCACCATAAAATAACAAGTATCTTTAGCCACTTTCTGATGTAGAAGTGGGACACCTAGATACTTACCAAAATTATCTACATGTGAATAACCAAGGCCACAACTAATGCTCCCTTTTTCAAGTTGTTAGGAACATTTTTATGGAAAAAATCTTTTTTTGTGCATTGACTCGGTGCCCAGAACTATCGCAAAAACTTTCAATCACCTTTTTCATAATCAACATATGATCAAAGGACGCATCACTAAATAAAACTAAGTCACCAATAAAGAATAGATGAGAGATACCAGGTCCATTTCTTGAGAGTTTTATAGATTTCCACCCCCTTTCTTGACTTCAACATTAATACTCTGAGCCAAACGCTCCATACAAAGAACAAATAGGTAAGGTGGTAATAGGTCACCTTTTCTAATTCCTCGAGAAGGAGTAAACACATCAGGCGGATTCCTATTCCAGATAACCCGCATTGAAGATGAACAAACACGGTGCATGATAAGTTGTTTCATGGTACCCGGAATTCCGATATCCAATAAAGTATCCTCAATGAAGCCCTAATCAAGTCTGTCATAGGCTTAAACTTGCATTGTTTTTTGTGAAATCACCACAAAATGGATGAAAAAGTTATGACATGGCACACATGTAGATTGTCACGTGAATGGCATGTAAGCATTTAAACGTGTATGCAATATCAGCAAAGTTAACAAATGTTAACTTTTTTTTATTAATTTTAAAGTGATTTGACAAAAAAAAATACAATTTAAAAACTAAAAGAGGTGAAAATATAAATGAAGATCTAAAATGACTTTTAAAAAAAATTGAAAGGCTAAAAAAAGATTCTTCTTAAAAAGAAAAAGCTTGGGAGTTGGGAGAGGGAGAGTAAGATGCTTTGAGCTTTAAGATATACTTTCTTATGGAACAACCGACTCTGGAGTTATACAAGGAAACACCCTTTGACAACCTTAATCTTAAAAAAAAAAAAAATTATCATACAAGAAGAAGTAGTTCCCATAAAATTGGTTGGAGCTTATATATTCAAAATTTGAAATTGGTAATGAATAATTAGGCACTTTCTTAAAAAAATAATTGCAATTAATATCTTGTTTTGGCTTTTCCGTTTTCATAACGTGTTAAGAAGTTGTTTGATCAAGCGAATGAAAATTTACACAACATTATACGTGAAATTGTGGTACTAATTTTATTTTATTAAATGTATTTATATCTTTTGCTTTCTTTTCTTCAAGCTACTAAAATGTTTCAATCTGCCCAATTGTCTTTTGTCTCTCTATGATTCAGCAGCCATTTGAAAGATTGACTTATTCGGGAATCTTCGGATCTATGTTTATTATGTCCTTCCTTATCTCTGGGTACAGTAAGCTTTTCCTTGTTTGAACCTCACCCATAACTTTACTTTAATTTAAGGCTACTGAATTAAGGTTTACTTACGGTATGGTATTTGTTTAATTTTATAAAACCATTCTTGATTATATATTAAAACCAATGGGCCATAGGTTTTGAGAATCCATTTAACTTCAATTAATTGTAAGTTTTATATTTGGTTATTTATTTGTTTGAGTAATTAGGTTTCTTTTGAAGTTGAGTTGTAGTGGGTTTTAGATGGGTATTGGGGTTTTCTTATGTTGGATATTGAGTTTTGTTTTATTTTGGGCTCAAGTTTGGATATGGGTTTCGTGTTTAATAATTAAAACTTTATTTAGTTTAAAATATTAAAATTGAAAATCAACTAAATATTTTGAACATTAGAACTATTGAATGGAAAAATCGATTTATTTTAGTTCAATTCTTTTCTATTTAATTGGCTTATGAATTTTTCGCTCACCTCTAACATTACTTATGGGAACTTGAACAAGAAATTATGTCTTTGTAACACCCCAAACTCGGCCTAAACGTTATGGCCGAATTTGGCGATGTCACATTGTAACACCCCTTACCCATATTCGACGCCAGAATAGGATACGAGGCATTATCAGAACACATACACTTATAAACGTATTAAACTAAGTTATAAAATTTCACACAGATTAAAACTTTCAAATTATTATCTTTGAGTCGCTAATTAGGGCTTACGAGGCCCAATACATACTCATTCCTATGCTCAATATGTCCGTTAAAACATTTTAGTATTGAAGATTCCAGATTATGACAGAACCGATACTAATAACAATCACAAATCTTTTCATATTAATTTCATATATCACTTATTGAACTTCAAATATTAATTCATAAATATGAAATTCACTAACACTTCCTGCCATATACAATATCCAATTGGAGAAATCACTTAACTGATCTCAATTTCAACAACTACGATAAATCTATCACATGAATATGAGTCTATGTAACACTTACCAACTTTATCAAATTAGTGAACGTCTTACGGAATTGAGTACTTCGTTTTCTCGATGCCATAGTCCAACTATGGTCTTACACGAAATCACATAACACATATCGATGCCATAGCCCTGCTATGGTCTTACACAGAATCACATATCACTTACCGATGTCATAGCCCAGCTATGGTCTTACACGGAATCACATATCACACTGATGCCATATCCCAGATATGGTCTTACACAGTAGCACATATCACACCGATGCCATAGCCCAGCTATGGTCTTATACGAAAATCACATATCACATGTTGCCATGATCCAACCATGGTCTTTTCCGTCAATTCGTCTTTTATCACTGAACGAAAGTACTCAACCCTGTGTTCTACTCAATTTAAACTTATAATTCAATTTTCATTCTTTTACAATTTTCACAATTCAATAACAAAAATATGAATTAACATATTATATCATTCCTAAAATTAGCAAATAATCATTAAAATTTAGCCATATGAACTTAAACAATGACCAATAATGCATAAATATAAGCATCATTTCTATTTCAACGTTTGTCGACTATAATCAAACATATGACTAATTATACACAAATCATTCATATTTTTTTTTCCTCCTCCTCCTCTCCATTCCACATCCTTAATGTATTTAACACGCTTAATTATCATTATCCACAATTTCACTATTTGCTTATATGTAAATATTAAAGCTGTCTATCCTAGTTAGAGTCACTAAATTATTTTTATCTGGAGATACAGAGCTCCAAATTAAGATCTGTTAATTTTCCCCGAAACTAGATTCACATATCTTCTTACCAGAAATATTTTAGAATTTTTGGCTTAGCCAATAGTACAGTTTATTCTCTAAAGTTTCCCTTGTTTCACTGCTCGACAGTTCTGACCTCTCTTCACTAAAAATTAATTATCTCATTATACAAAATTAGAATGGTATTTACATTTGTTTCTCTTGAAAATAGACTCATCCAGGGTTCTAAACATATAAAGTTTAGCCTATAATTATTTTTGTACAATTTTTAACAATTTTTCAAAGTCAGAACAGGGGATTCCAAACTCATTCTGGCCCCGTCTCACTAAACTTCAAATATCTCAAAATATATAACTCTTTTGCTTTCCTTGTTTATTTTATGTAAAAATAGACTCATTAACTTTCATTTCATATCTTATTCACTCTATAATTCAATTTTCACCATTTTTAGTGATTTTTCAAAGTCACACAACTGTTGCTGTCCCAAACTGTTTTGTTGCTAAATTTACTCTTTCATAATTTCACTTACTCTATTTCACTGATCAATGTCAATTTCTCATCTTTCTTAATTTATAATAATACATTTAACTTATTTAACACTCAAATTATTCAATTTAGTCCAAAAATCATAATTTTGAAAAAAATTATTTTTGCCCCTAAAATTTCACAAAATTATGATTTTACCCCTAAGCTCGTAAAATAATTTTTATTCAATTTCCTTGCATCTTAGGCCTAGACGAACCATTTTCATAACTATAACAATTCAAAATTTTCACTTATTCACACACTTATGACATACTTTATAATTTTTACAAATTAATCCTTTTAGGTATTTTCATCAAAAATCACTTAGTAAAAATTGTTTATCACACACCGAACATTCATATTCTACCATTAGACATCAAAAATCAAGCATTTCACATATGGGTAAATTTTCAAATCTCAACCTTAACTCAAATAAATGGTAGAAATAGAGAAATAGTGCAACGGGGATTTCAAAAAGGTAAAGAATATTAAAAATGGGGCAAAAATACTCAAATACAAGCCAAACAATGATGGCCGAATGAAGCTTCTCCCATGGCTGCCATTTTATTCACCATTTCGGTAGAAGACGAAAGAATAGTCATGATAACTTTAGTTATTTTGTCTTATTATACTTTTTTTTAACCAAATTACAAAATTACCCTTTTAATTTCAAACTAATTTCATTAATACCAAACAAATATCTTCACTAACTTATTAATGGGCTAATGTCGACATAAGGACTTCCACTAAAAATTATATAGCTATTTAATACCTTTAGCTATTAGAATGTAATTTTTGCACTTTACGCGATTTAGTCATTTTGTCTAAATTGAGTGTCCAAACGTCGAAGTTTTCGAACAAAATTTTCACAAAATCATTCAGTGAAATTGTAGACCATAAAAATATAATAAAAATAATTTTTTTCTCGTCCAATTTGTGGCCCCGAAACCACTGTTCCGACTAGACTCAAAATCGGGCTGTTACAATCTCTTTCCAATAAAAGTAACCCCAACATTCAAAACCCAAAAATCTAAAAGATAGTCACTTAAAGTTGTCCAAAGTAATCGAGCAACATGAACTATTGAATCAAAGTTACCATATTAATTTGTTGGCGTTTTGCACCCTTAGTATAGTGATTTTGTCATTATGTTTGTAAATGTTTTTATGGTTGAATAATTATCTTTGCATGTTTAAATTCAATGGTTTTTGCACAAATAAACAAATATTGACTCATTGATAACCTAAGGATTAACTATTATTAAGCTGCATCATAAGGATGAATTATGATGCAGGAAGGCAACTTATATTAGTAGGTAATCTAAATTATCAATAGTCTAAGAAATTAAAATGAGCAATTGATCCGAGGGACTATTATATTACATATCAAGTCCAATTGGAGAGATACCTTATTTTGAGTATTGGAACAGATGACTCCTAGAATATAGAGACATGGCCTAAATTGAATTGATCCTGGATCTACTCATTTGTGATGTTAATACCTGTGTGGATGGGGTAAAATTTATTAACTTGAATTCATCGAACCTACAGTTTTTCAAGTCTAGAATATCAATCAACTTGCGGTGAGTTTTTAGATGGAATCCAAAATGAGAACATAAATGAAAGGTATTAATAAGTTTGCAAGAGCCTAAATTGTGAAGAGGGTAGCCCAAACGCACATCAATTGAAGACCAAGCCCATTTAAAGTTTACACCCTTGAGTGGAACAACCCCGTGAGACACAGTAATATACTGACTGAGCTCGATTATCTTTAGGTCAACAAACCGCAGAGGAGGTTAGTTTATGAATTTCAAAGTTATCAGTTTTTTATTCTGGCATTTGAAATTTAATATTAGGCACGTGCTAAAATTTATAAATTTGTATTATAGTTTGTATGGATGCCATATGCGAATTTGAGGATTCAATAATGCGTCCCGGCCAAATTTTTGGCCAATCGCAACATCTGACACGTCAAAGTGCCATTGATAATTTTTGCAACGGTCGAGATGCACGAATCCAATCGAGTAATGCGTTAGTTCGGGTGTACGCAATGTATTCTGCCGCCATCTCAGGAACTAGATGACCTGCACAAGATCGACTTGCGGGGGAGACTCGAGGAAGATTGACCAACATTCCAAAAGAACTATATCAAGATATGGCAGTGTAGGTATCATTACTTGCCAACGTGTAAACTATTTCTCACACCTGAGTTAGCGACATCTCTGGATTACATGGATTGGTTCAGGCATAACGGCAAGCAATATCTACTACTGACTTCAGAAAGGAGCATGAAATGTTTTCATAGGAGGCCAAGATGAGGGCCTATCAATCCTAGGTTGGGAGAAGATGCTGCGGTAGGATCAAAATCTGCTCCATGTACGCTAGAGGACCCAATTGTCGTGCAACCTCCTGTTCAGTATGGTTCATTTATTTTTGCTTCTAACCCAGCTTTTTTGTCACAAGCATCACAATACTCACACTCATTCCCTGCATCATCACCTTTAGCTCCTGATTATTTTACACAACCACCACAGCAAGCACAATCATTCTCTGCATCAACACATTCAGCACCAGTTTATTTTATAAAAGCACCATAGTACACACACTTATTCCCTGCATCAAAAACTTCTTTAGGGATATATTTTGCACGACCACCACCCACCGTACCAAATTACATGCCAATCCCGCCTACAACACCGATACGTCCGGTCTCATTGATAATTCTCACTTTCTATCAGCAATTGGGCCATGCGACACCATATAGTGGTCTGCCAATAGTGTCCCAAAAACCCCCAGCATCGTTGTTCTACCGAGGTGGGTCATCCTTGTAACTGCCGACTCAAATGGGGCGATCTACGATAGGCGACTAAGACATGATCGAAATCAACCATGGAGGATGAAGATGAAGTTAGCGATCAACCCCGACGTACACATAATGATAAAGTCAAAGTCAACGAGGAGTCGCCAAACCAAATAGTGCGACAGAGCCCTAGGCATGCCCGACGCCCACCTAGTTGTGGCACACATTAGGGACGCCGATGATTATGTTATTTTGTAATTTTGTAATTTTTTGTATACTTTGTTTTACATCTCAAATGTACACTTATTTACAATATACACAACAAATTTATTAAATTGGTTTGATTTGTACACAATCGTATTGTGAGTTTAAAATTTACAATTATTTATGTTACTTTTGCATTTAAGTTTTTCATCGTCCATTTGTTAAGTACAATATTTTCAAAAAGCAAAGAATTATTGAGAAGGTTCAGGAAAAGATTAAAACTTTGGCTTGCGTATTGTAATATATCTTACTTCAATAATTAATATTAACTTACACTTTATAGAAAAAATTAATGAATAAACGAATAAATTAGTGTTTTCACTGCATTAGTTAGTGTTTTAATTAGCTCTTCTACACTTCAATAATTAATATTAACTTTGGCATGCGAGTTCTACACATGCGATTTCTACATTTTCCTCAATCAATTTCATCCCGGGAATCCCGAGTTGCAGGAGCTCAAAAGTAATCAAGTTTGGTGGTTGAAAAGCCTAGAGAGAAAATGCTCCCTGTAAGAGGTGTTTTCATCTAACATGGCAGTGAAAATGCTTCCTGCAGGAAATGTTTTCAAGGATATATTTGACATTTTAGTGGAACCGCGTCCTCTAGGAAGCGTTTTCACTGTCATGTCAGATGAAAATGCCCTTTGCAATGAGCATTTTCTTTCTAGCCATTTCAACCTACCCAACTTGATTGCTTCTTAGACCTATAACTTGGGATTTCGTGTAACACCCCCTAACCCCGAACTGTCGCCAGAACAGGGTTATGAGGCATTACCGAACATATTAGACAACTTACAGATAATTCATAAATAAAATAACACTCGTAATATAATTGAATAACTAAGTCTCTATAATAAACTTTCAAAGTCTAAAACATGTATTAATAGTGAAATGGGACTCGTTTAAGTACTCCAAATATTTTTTTATATAAATTTCGACAGCATTTCTGCTTATTTTTACATAAAACCCCCTGCAATTAAAACCGTATCATTTCCAAACATAACCAATTCAACCAATTCATTTCACA
>CM025151.1:28662225-28673160 GCA_013467495.1 Gossypium gossypioides
ATATTAAATGAATAATTATATATATTTTTAAAGATCTTATTCAGAAAAGACACCTATTGAAAAATGTCTCTATAAAAAAATATGAAAATTCCTATAAATAGTAATGAGATTTCATTTGGAAATCTTACCAAGAAGTTTTAAAGTTCGTTCTATCCTTCCTCATTTCCTAAAATTATTAGACTGTTTTATAAAAAATTACTGCATAAATTCTTTGTAGAAATTGAGTTTCTTGTTATAAATTGCTCAGTGCTTAGTGGACTATTTTCGTCAATGCAAAACGCAAATAGTCATCGGGTTCATTGTATCCTCGATGTTAATTTGCTTGAAACTTTTTTACACAGAATATAGGTGGAGGCAAATATAACCTTAAATATAGTGGCTTAATATACACTTTGAAACCTTGTCCTATTTCTTCATTTTCTGTTCGAGTTCTGTTCGTATATTTGAAAATTTCCAGAGCTTTGGTACGACAACTTTTGCAAGTGTGTTTGCTAGTCTATTCGCTTCCCTGAACTTACTGATGAAGCCTTAAAAAACTTTGATATGCTAAGCAAGAGATAAGAGCAAATCAATGATTACCAAGATCAAGGCCGACATCGAACAAGAAACACAATACTAACACATTGAACAAGAGCATATGCTCCTTTACGGGTTAATTTATACTATTTATTTCCTTATCCCATTAATTGCCCATTTATGGGATCATGATTGTGGCCTCGTCTTGATGGATTAATTTTTTCCAGTGAGTTAACTAAGTTTGTAAACAGGGGAATCCAACTTAAGATATATATAGATAATAAATGCAACAATATAAGCCTGTAAAAACTTGACAGCAAAATATTATAAAAGGGCCTCACCTGAAACTTTTTTTACAACACATTTTCATGCATGCTATGGTCCCTGCTCCTTTTATTGTCTATCCATGGATGATTAAAATTGCACTTTCCAAAAAGAAAAACAACCATCTATTTTAAGACCTTAACCTTGAATTGATTATTAAAAGGATATTGATTGTAGGCACTTAGTTAATAGCAAAAATGTAAATTAAGATGAAGTGAAAGGGTAGAATCATGCTCAATAATTGGTAGAGATTTACTCACATTGAAAAAACAGGAATACAGTATAGTGAATTCAGTGAAACAAATACCATATATAGTTATCAATAATTACTGGCATCAAAATTTGCATCACTTATTACCTTCAAGAGAGGCATTACTAACACCCATCAAAACTACATTCTTTTCTAGTTTTATCTGCCAGCCATTAATCTTCTCCTTCAAGGCTACATTGCCAAATTCTAATGACCCAAACTAAATCCTGAAATTCAAATGCCATCAGCAAAAACTCAGTCCAGTACTAACATCGAAAATTAGAAATCTCAAATTTTACACACCAAACCACATACCATAAAGACAAAATCAAAGCCCCTAATTAACAACTCCAATCAATAGCCTAAAAGAAATCATCCATACCTTAGTAAAACTGACTACAAATCACTGCTAAAAATATATTAGAAATCTACTTTCTTGCCACAAGTGACCAAAATTTCAAAACAACAAACAATTGCATCTTAAGAACACCACTCAAAAGACATCTTACCTTAACTAAACCTAATATTAAATAAAGTCATAGAAGACTTTTTGTTGACACATTTGAAGGCAAGGTTCACTCTGTGGTTGTTTCTGAGGTTGAAATAGTGTTCAGACATTGTTTCATTGTCATACTTGCCCTTTTAAAGAGTTGGTAGATTTTAGAAAAAGAAAAGGATTGGACTATTTATTTTAGTGAAGTCACTTTCAACAGTTGAAGACTTTGAATTACACCGGGATTCTTATGAAAGTTTTATCTTATGCTAACTTTTAGTCTTACTCTATAGAAAAGTGATTAGATTAAAGCTATTATGTAAAGAAATTTTAAGTAGTATATAAACTTAAGTTTTGCCTAGGTTAAGTAACTAACCGAGAGATTTAGCGTTTGATAGAGCACAAATTTGTTTGAGTTAGGAACATGTCTGTGAGCATTATTTTTTTAAGCAATCAAGAGAGTTGTAACACCCTATACCGAGCCCGGTCGCCAAGCCCGAGTACGGGATGCCACACCACCGTCTCATCTTATGTACATTGAATAGGAAACTAGATGCAATCAACTCGATCATCTTTTATTAACCGAATAAGTTTTAAGTCATCTAAATAATTAAATATAATTATTGCATGCAAATCATTCGTTAAACAATCATACGTTCAGTCAAAACTATGCTTAGGGGCTAATTAGCAAAATTCCATAAAAGTGTCCGTAGATATCGATACTGATATCCAGGTATCGATATTTCCCTTGAGTGATATCGATACCACTTGGAAAATATACCAAATGAGCATACTATTTCACGATGAAAACCCCACTGCCGAAAATTATCGGTACCACCGAATCAAGTACCGATATTTCTTCTCCGAGTATCGATACTCGAGCAAAGGTATCGAAACCAAATCTCTATTTTGTTTCCTGTACGTTTTAATTCACAGAGGTATCAATTTTTCAAGCCCAATATCGATACCTCTGCTACTGGAGCTAAAAATGCAGTATAGTAGAGCAAATAATTCATCTCCAATAGTTTCTAATCAACATGCATCAACTACTAAGTTTAATAACCAACCGTACAACATAAGCAATAGTACAAAATACCAAAAATGAGTCCGAACAACTATCAACATGCCAGCTTCAACGTCTACAATCCTAAGCAGTAGTAATAACATAATATCCTTAGAAACCAAGTCAATTGTTTAGAAATCAACGTAACTAAAACTATCCTACCACATTGCATGTTTCCGCAAAAACAAATAAAAATAATGAAGCACCTACGAAGAATAACCAGACTTCCTTTGATCACTCCCTTAGAAACCACACTGCCCACACCATGACGTCACTAATCTGCATACATTGAAATGAGGGGGTGAGCTTTAACAAGCTCAATGAATGTAAGAATTTCTACAACGCAAACATGTCATCATGCAACACAACCAATCATTTACTCACAAGTACCACATTCTTAAGTCTACCATCAAATAGTATTAAATCATGCATAGTCTAAAAAGGTCATTCTCATAACACATATGCATATTCATTCAAGCATAGAACATATTCCGCACAATTATATAAAATACGATAAGATGACACTTGGATTATGAAACATGTAGTGAGCTCTATCATCACACATCGGATACACGGATCTCCTTACACTACATAGACTCGTAGAGTCAAACATGTCCCAAAAGTGAAACGTATAGCTAACACTCTCCTTATTTCCCATCACATATCCCATTGAATGGAGCTTAGCTCATATTCTCTTATCCCTCCAAACATGTCCCAAGGCCTCAACGCCCAAAATCTCTATACATATAAGTGAATACTCGCAATCCTATGGCAAGCCAACTATATCCAATGGTTCTAAGATCACAAGGCCAAAATATCTGAAAAGCATCACATATTACTTACCGACTAACCATGCACTAAAACTGCATATTAACATCTTTTGCAAAAACACTAGCATTGTCATATAACATGTATATTACACATATATTACATGTATATAATTGCACTTTACACAATAAGCACCATATCCACATATCACATATCATTCATATTATATAACTATATACTACAAAACAAGTATGGTTCAAGAAAACTTACACTCAGAATTTAGAGTAGGGGGTTTAGGCTACATCTAAATTCCCAACAACACATGACTCGTGTTTACGAGTAGCAATTCCATACACTCACCACTTTATATTTTTGTTGAAAATCGAAAGCTCAACTAACGCTTCCGTAGCTCGTAACAAGCTCTAACGAATTCAAAAATTTACACACATGAATCATGCAATAACCATAGTCAAATATCAACCAAGAATCCACTCAAACCAACTAAACACAAGCTTTAAGGTAAGTTCTCATGTGACTTAAGCTATTAACACAACAAACTTTATATACTAATATCTCGATCTATACTCAACCTTTTTGTTTAAAATCAGTTCTGTTCATTTACTTAATCATCTACGCCTAATTCGCAACCTTCAAACTAGACAAATCTACGCAATTCATGGTATCAACATTTTTCGACATCTTTTAGGTAATTTTCACAAAATTCATTAAAACGTGAGAAATCATTAACAAAACTTTAAGATAAGTTTAAAAACTTTCTAATCATGCTAAAATGAGTTGAAAAACACTTTGAAACCAAGTTTTTATGCAAAATCCTGAAATCCACCATTAATGGCTCGATTTTTGGCTTTTATTTAAAACATATGATTTGAGGGGTTCAATTCTAGAGTATAAATAACATTAACAACCCATGGATACATGAATAATTACCTTTGTTGAAAGAATAAACGAGTTTTGACGTAAATCCAAAAACCTCGTGTTTGAAGAAAATGGTTAAATCTATAGAGTTTTGGGTGTTTTTCTTGGAGATTTATGGTAATATATGACGTAGGAATGATAAAAAAAAATCAATGTATTATGGTTTGGGAATCAAGAATCAATAAAATAGCTAAGGATATAGCAAGGGGCGACACAAGTTTGAAAGGGAAAAGAAACAGACGTGAAAAACATGATGGGGAAAAAATAGGTTCAATTTTACAAAATGGTAAAAATGCAATATGAATGCCTACTATTTTGACTTTGTTACAAAACAATCCTTTTTCAAAATTAAGGGCTTCTAAAATACTTTTTAAAAAATTGATTTAACAGTTAAGATGACATAGTCGAAAACACTGTCAAGTATCAACCTTACGAAATTCTGAGCTCATTTAGGCCAAAATTTCTAAAATACCCCTAAAACACGTAAGCCCTATTTTAGGGTGTTACAAGAGTCTCTTGAGTTGCAAAGCTAAGCTTTTTAGGGGGGAGCTTTGTGTGAGAGTGATTTAGTCTCTGTACAATGGTGAGGTCGCTAAATTGGTGAGAGTTAGATTAGTGTTAGGATTTAAACCATTCGTTGTACTATAAGAAAGATAGTGCATCATTGCTCTAGGCAAGGCCCCGCAGATGTAGACTAAGGCTAAACTGCATAAATAATCTCAGTGTTCATCTTTACTTTTTCTACACTTTTGGTTTCGTGGTTGAAACTATGATAATAGTTCCAAGCACCATTTTAGCCACAATTTAAGTTTGCTAAACAAGTAACCCCCATAATTTCTACAATTAGTATTAGAGTCTCTCATTTAACACAAATAGTGATTATCCTGGTTGATTTTGTTGCTTGCAATGGAAAGATCTTCAGTCTCAAGTCCCCTTATGCTCGATAGAGCAAATTATGCTTATTGGAAAACTAAAATGAAAGCTTTCATTAAGTCAACTTATGAATAAGCATGGAGAGTTGTTTGAATTGGATGGACCCATCCCTTCACTAGAGTTGAATAAGTAAAAACTCTCACGCCCGTGGTAACTTGGACCACTGAAGAAGAAAGGACTGCCAATGCCAACTTTCAAGCACTTTATGTTATTTTTTGTGGGGTAGATGCACAAGAGTTTAGGAGAATTTCTAAGTGTACTGAAGCCAATGAGCTTGGGAAATGCTAGAGACAATTCATAAAGTGACTAATACAGTGAAACAATCTAAGCTTCAAATGTTGACAACTAAATTTGAGACTCTGAGGATGTAAGAAACATATACCATTTGAGAGTTTTATGCAAAACTCTGCGACCTGGACAACGAGAATTTTGTATTAGGGAATGAGTACTCAAATTCTAAACTAGTGAGAAAAGTGCTTAGATCACTACATGAGAGGTTCAACATAAAAGTAACTGTAATTGAGGAGGAGGGGGATATCAATGTTATAGGATAGATGAGTTAATTGGATCTCTTCAAATCTTTGAAATTAACTTAGAAAAGGCTAAGAAGGGCAAGTTGAAATATGATAAGAACATTGCCTCTTTAGTAGCAGAAATTGCGTTCACTAAACAAAGCACTGTTATCAAGGAGATGCAAGAATATTTGGCTTTGCTTACTCAAGGGTTCAACAAGATAGAAAATAAGCAGTTTGGAAGGAGTAAATGATCTAAGTCATTCAAGGCTATCTAAAAGGGAAAATTCAAAGACAAATTTGAGTCAAGAAAACTTGTTAAGGAGAAGAAATAGGAAATTTAATATCATGAGTGACATGGATTTGGGTATATCCAACTGAAATGTGCTAATACCCTAAAAAAAAAAGGAAAAGCCTTTATGTGTGACTTGAAGTGATAAGGAAACTAGTTGAGTCTGATGATGAACAAGTGAGCAATTTCGTTGCTTTCACAACGAAGGTAAATGAATTAGATGTTTCTGATTGTGAATCGATGGAGTGCAATAAAGAAGAGGTACATAAGAAATTACAATCACGTGTGGATATGATAAGCAAATTGTGCAAGTACACACGTTGAATTAAATAATAAAGTGATAAGTGAGATCGTCTCCACAGTGATCGAGTTAGGTATAGAAATAGTGAAGTTATGATAATGATTAATGTTATGGAAAAATCGAGTTAAGTACATAGTGATAAATTAAAATAATAAAGATGAGTGCGAAATGTATGCTGACTTAATATTGGAAAATGCTAAGGCAAAGTAGGAGTAAGAATGCAATGGCAATTACGAGAATAAATTACATGAATAAAACGCGATAGAATAAATAAATAACTAAGACTGCTATGGCAAAGATGCTGCAACAACGGTTTGAAGGTCTATGATGTTGATTTGGAAGGTTGGGATTACTAAGAATTTTCCTTTACTTTCAGTAATGCCTCAGCAAAATCATACTTAATCTACTACTCAGAAGAGACATACAGTGACCTACTTTTTTCGAGAGCAAGGTATCAAGTTGCCTGGCATGTGTCTATAAGCCTTAGCACTGTACCCTGTACTGTTTTGTCTTCATTACATATGAACGTGCTCTATTTCTAGAGTCTACTACAAGTATTTGTCGAGTACTTACTCATATCATTCAATTACGGTCTAACTAATCCAACCTTTTCAAATTCAGATTCTATTTTATGGGTATACTACACATTCATCTATATCTAAAGAATATACACACACACTTGGGAAATAAAACAATTAAATGAAATAGTAAATTAAGTCAAATATATGCTTCAACTATTAAAGAAAATAAAAGTTTTCATCATGTAATCCCGACCCTATAAGATTTAGCTCATGGATCGATGATTAAAATTCAAGTTTGAAATAACACCCAACATTTTTTTGATCAAATTAATTCATGGAGAACAAAATAAGAAATAATGGAAAAACTTAAGAAGATGACTGTCGCCAAATCAATCTGCAATTCAGTAGCACAATGTCCTGTGATGGCTGAAAAGGACAGGCTTCGGCCTCCTCTTTTAGTCTCTACTCAGCCGCTACCCTCAATTGTTGCCTTTAGATCTTTACACTTAGGGGTTCCTCCTTTAGCTTTTTTTATAAGCTTTTTCTTCCTAGAATAGCTCCAACAGTTCACGATATGTTCTCCTTTTTTTAGGCTATTTTTTTTGTACTGAATATTGACTCGGTCATCTTCCTAAATTGCCATGGCATGCAAGATGGCAAACTGTCCAACCTTTTGCCCCAGCAAACCTTCACTCTTTTCTTTCTTTCTCTATATCTTACACCTACCAAACCACCAAACACAAGTCTTCCACACACAATTAAAAGTATTTGGCATGTAAAAATAGTTCAAGCTCCTAATGCAAATGATAAAAATACAAATAAAATTTCCTAAAATGACACTAAGTGCACCTAAGTACAAACATTTAACTAGGTCTAAAGGTATGAAATATAACTCTTTTCAAGAGTTATCAATTACTGAAAGGATACAATCTCATGTTGGAAAAATGGAATCTTCTTAGCGAAGTTAACTCAAAGCTTTCAACTAAGAATAATTTTCTGAAGAAATAAGTCTCAATGCTTAAAGGACAAGTAAATGGAAAGATAATGGAGCTTGATGAGCAATAAAAAAGGGTTGAAAACCTTGAAGAAAAACTGAAAAATGTAAGGCAAACTCTTGAAAAATTCAATTACAACACTAGCAAGTTGAATGTGATTATAGAAACTAGAAAAAAGGATTAAAAGAGAAGAGATTTGGGCTACATAGACAAAGGTAAACCACTATCTTCGAGAATGCTCTAAACAGGTAAAAGCTTAAGAAAAGCCTAAAATCTAGAAGAAATCAGCTCCATCTACTAGAAAAAGAATCATTTTTCACTACTGTGGTGTTTCAGACCATATCAGGATTCGTTGTTTCAATATGCTCAAAGATCTTCAATGGAATAAAATAGTGCCACAAGTTGTGCCCACTACTTCGGGCACTATTTGAACGAAGAGAAGGCTTGTGTAGAGAAGAAAAGATCAACAGTGTTTGTTTATTGCACATCACTCACTCAAAGCTTCAATTGATTATATATGATACTTTAACAGTAGTTGTTCACACCATATGACCGGTAACCTCTCATCAGGGCCATGAGGGCAATGTTATTTTTTGCAATGGGAAAAAGGGGAAGATCTATGGCAAATAGACACTTGCAGTTGATAGGATGATTAATCTAAAGAATGTAATATATATTGATAGCCTCAAAGCTAACCTAGTCAAAATTATTCAAATTTATGATCAGGGAATGCTTGTGAACTTCACAAAAGATAAGCGTGTGGTAACCTCAAGGCAGAATGAACAAATCTTGAAGGGTTCCAAGACTTTTGGCAATTGTTATAAAGTCCTTCCATCTTGATGCAACAAGGCAAGACTGTCCGATCTAGAAGTATGGCATGAGAAGTTAGGACACATTCACTATCATTGATTGCAAAGACTGGTTCAATATGGTGCAATTCAAGGCTTGTCAAAACTAGGAGGAATCGTACCTACAGTCTGTGGAGATTGTCTCAAAGAGAAGCAACATAGGGAGTTCCATAAACTATTGGTACAGATTCAAACCACAACTCTACTTCAACTATTTCATATAGGTTTTATTGGACCAATGCAAACTGAGAATATTGGAGGTAACAAGTATGTGTTGGTATGTATGGATGACTTCTCTAGTTACACCCAAGTAAGATTCTTGAAGGAGAAATCAGAAACTCTCAGAGAATTTAAGAAACTCTTCCAAAGGCTCATGATCGATAAAGAAAGAACCATTGAAGTCATTGTTAGGATTAGAAGTGATCATTGAAAGGAATTTGAAAACCAAGAGCTTATTGAGTTTTGTGATGAGAAGGGGATTTCCCATGAATTCTCTATTGCCAAGATTCCTCAGCAGAATAGAGTGATTTAAAGGAAGAACAAAATCATACAAGAGATGGCTCAAGTAATGTTAAACAACAAGGTAATAGCACATATTTTTTTAGATTGAAGCAGTTCACGTACTACTTAGGTCATTAATAGGGTTCACTTAAGACCAAAAACTTGCATAACTTGTTGGATCTGGTGCCCTAAGTGTAGTATTTTCGTCTATGTACACTTCTAAATTTTTTTGAACAAATTGGTTAATAAAATAATTCATGGATTACATTAATATACTTTATATAATGTCCTCATATGGTTTTTGCATGCAAAGCAAAATAGAAGCAAATATGGGCTCACTGATTGTCTAATGTTTAAATTAATACTAAGCGGTATTACGTGGTCAATTCGTAATACGGAAAGACAAATTGTGTTAGTATACGAACCTAAACATATCATTAGTCTAATAGAAAATGAGCAAACCGATTGAAAGACTAATATATCGGTTATTGAGTCCAATTAGGGAGATACTGTGTCTTAGGCATCTGAGCGGATGACTCCACAAAGATAGAGACATAGATGTGATTGACTGGACTGACAGTACATCGAATTGGACCCAAGAAGAATAGATCCTAAATTTGTTTATAAATTTATTCACTTGTAATGTTCAAAGTGTGGCATACCTTAATCCTGAATGGATGACAGACTATGTATGTGCTACTCGTATACTTTGATGTAAGTAAAAGCTGAGTTCAAATAGATAAGGAATCGAAAGCTGGTGCGTTAGGTATACGACTTCTACAATATGTAGCGTCATTCACAACATTGGAATTCATAGCCTGAGATATGGGTAAATGATATCCTCTCATTGGCATTACATGGATAATGAAAAGTCAACATGGCCACATGTTGTTCGTCTTTGTGATGAATGACTTGATTACTATTTGATAGTAACTAAATTTTCATAAAGGAAGATGTAATAGTTACCATGAGATAAAATAGAATCATATTAGGAGAATGAATTTATCTAAAAAAGATTAAGGATATCCTATGAGGGTAACACACTTATGACAAGTTCATTGGACAAACATTGATCGAGTTGCTTTCGTAATGATATGTCGTTGGGGAGAGCTCAGTCAGGATACTATAGTGGAATGAATTCGTGGCTAAATGAATTTATAATTAATAGAAGAAAAGTTGGAACTTAATTGTAAATCATTTTAGCCCTAATCGAATATGTCCAATCGATTCCTCCGTTATCTCGTTGAAACCAGAAATGAATTGCATGTTGAATCAAATGAACAAAAATGGATGGAAATTGTAAAGTTAGAGAAATGGGAAACATTTGGAAATGAAGGTGGTTTTCTGTAAATCAAAATAACTTGAAAATTAATTTATGGTTTTTGAATTAAATGAAGCTTGAAAATGGAAATGAATTATTTGGTCACAGTGAATCCATTGAATATAGAAATATTAAATATATTTTCTCATAGATTCTTTTACGGTAAAATTGTCATGATTTTAATAGACTTAGAATTGGGTTAAGAAAATTATTTAATTGGGAAAATTAATTAATTTAAATTAATTTATGATATTTATTTTTAGAAATAGAAAAACAAATATTGGGTTGGATCAAATTATAAAGTGTTGGACCCAATATGGGAGAGGCCGAAGAGCCCCTCATGTTTAAAAAGAGAGATGGC
>CM025151.1:28882118-28892132 GCA_013467495.1 Gossypium gossypioides
TAAATTAAATATTAAATGAAGATATATTCAAGTTGTGTTAAATACGAATAATCAACAAAAAAAAATTGAGCCAGGTATATTTAACTAGTACCCAAGCTGAATTAAAGAAAACATTATGAATCAATTTTAGTCAAAGTAAGATTTTGGCAAAATTGGTTGAAAATGTTTAACTTTGGGAGAATAACGTGTGATAAACTTAACTCTCACACGCTCTTTGATTCTCTCTAAAACTCCCTCTATCTTTCTTCTCCTTCAGTTCTTTTGTTTGTTTGGCTATCCACAAAGTTTTCTTCATCTTTGACATCACTTCAAAATCAAAACGCAGTTTAGAAATAAATTGTAGCTTTGAAGATGCAGAGAAATTGGGTGAATCCTAATGGAGTCGCTGCCCTTCTAACTCAATTTCAACCGCTGCTTCAATTCCCTCCAAATAATCTCTTCTTCTGGCGCATCATCACATCTCAAACCCAGTTTTAACGGTGAACTTCTTAAAACATTTTATTTACACAATGATGTGAAAACGCTTTTGCTTTCTACAAAGCTATGCCACGAACTCTCTATTTGGCGTTCCGTTTTCTGATTGATTATTGGTTTCATTTTGGAAGAGAGTGTAGGTGCTCACCCAATTGGCCTGGCAACGTGCGCATTATTTCGATCACGCATTCACAATGACTCCCAACATTGATCCCTCACTTGCGCAACGCAAGTCATTGTGAAAGTGTGTTCGAAAAAATGTGCACTTTAGTTATAGTATGCTGCAGATTCTTCTGAGTTTTTCAAACACTCCTCCAAATCTATGATCAAGTCTGTCACACAATGTTCGGGGGAAATAAGTAGCAATTGCAGAAATGTCAACTGAAAAAGAAATTGTAAAAGGAATATAGCTACCATTTTCATTACCATTATCTGCCTCATTTCACAACTTTGTCAATAGCTTTTAGCTTCTTTCACATCACTCCTGCTGAACATTGGTAAACTTATCCATGGCTGAAGCTTGTTCCCTTTTACTTCTGCTTGTCTTTGTTCTCTCTGGTGCACCTGTTGAAGGCCGCCATGGGAGTAAACTCTCTCAGAATTACTACAAATCCACTTGTCCCGAAGTATTCTCCATTGTCCAAGCTGAAGTTGAAGCCGCTTTAAACAAGGAACCGCGAATGGGGGCATCTTTGCTCCGCTTGCATTTCCATGATTGCTTTGTTAATGTGAGCATTATTTCATAAACTTGTGTTTTTTGATGTCTTAGCTTCAATCTTTTATCCTTTTGAACTATGAAAAATCTGTAGGGTTGCGATGGATCAATTTTGTTGGATGACAATGCAACATTCATCGGTGAGAAAACCGCACCGCCAAACGTAAACTCGACCAGAGGATTCAACGTTGTCGACGACATCAAAGCTCGACTGGAGGATGCATGTCCAGGAGTAGTTTCTTGTGCAGATATTCTGGCAATCGCAGCACGAGACTCAACTGTCATAGTAAGTCCATGCTGCAATTGACCGCATTGTCAATGACTAATTTAAACGCTTGGAAGGTGATATTAATTGCCATTTTTATTATTTGCAGCTAGGAGGTCCTTCATGGAAAGTTAAGCTAGGGAGAAAGGACGCTACCACTGCTAGCAATGCTGCTGCAACAGAGTTCATCCCTCGACCGAACCTGAATATTAGTGCTCTTGTTTCAAGCTTTGATGCTCAAGGACTTTCATTGAAAGATTTGGTGGCACTTTCAGGTAATCAGATTCTGACTTGGCAAAATACTAGCCTGTTTGTTTTGATAAATTATTGGTTCATTTTGGAATGGTATTCAGGTGCTCACACTATTGGCCTGGCAAAATGCGAAACATTTCGAGCACACATTCACAATGACTCCAACATTGATCCCACATTTGCCAAGTCCCTGCAACGCAAGTGCCCCAGAGCCGGAAAAGATAACATTCACCAGCAGCTTGACTTACAGACTCCAACGTCTTTCGACAATTCTTACTTTAAGAATTTGTTGAAGAAGAAGGGTCTTCTCCGCTCCGATCAGGAGCTCTTTAGTGGAACCTCTGCTGATTCTTTGGTTAAGAAGTATGCTACAGATTCTTCTGAGTTTTTCAAACACTTCTCCAAATCTATGATCAAGTTGGGTAATATCAAGCCTATCACGGGAAGTTCTGGTAAAATTAGGATCAATTGCAGAAAAGTCAACTGAAAAAGAAATTGTAAAAGGATTGTAGCTACCATTATCCGTCTCATTTCACAACTTTGTCAATAGCTTTTAGGTTGTTTCACATTACTGCTATAGAACATTTGGTAAAATCTTATCAGAAACAGTGAATTTATTTTTACTTTCGTGATTGCTTAAAGATGTCTTCAATTATATGACTATGATTATGTTTACCAATTATCACTACACTGTGATAGCATTCATTATGTATGTAATTGTGATAAACGAAACACAATCACAATCAATAATGTATTCCTTACTTCAATCTAAATCGAGGGTCTTTTGGGTTTATTTTTGTTCATCAGTAAGACAGCTTTTAGTTATATTGATTGCTGTTGTTTGTTCATTACAATCTAAATATTCGTGTTTGACATCCATGCAAAAGATATTTGAACATGCATATATCCGACACTCGCAGTTGAGTTTGTTATTTTCAATGGTTTAAGTGAATCTTCATGGTGAACTGTGATGGGTCGTACTTTTGGACGATAACTGGACGTTCCAAACAAGAATTTGTTGGATAAGTTCATTTAGATAAAGAAATCTTCAATGGAAGTTCTTGGCTGAAAGTGTATGAGAGAATATGAAGAATTATGACCGGTAAATGAATATTTTGATACTTCCATTATAGTGTATATTGCATGATTTTGATTGTTGTTAACACACATATTTATACTCAGCTATAGAGACTCAACTGTTACTAACTAAATGTTAACAACCTACTAACAATCTGAACTACCTAACTGATTCACAACTACTTGATATACTCTAACATTGGCTAAAAAATTGTGCAGTGAAGACTTCATTATTGTTCAAGGAAACATTAAACCCCTCGTAGGAAATGCTGGGGAAATCAGAATCACCAAAAGCAAACTGAAGCATGTTTCCATACTTGCAAGAAATTATACGATATCTATTTAAAACAAAGTCTATGGGAGTTGTCTGTCTGTTCTTTACATTCAAGTGCTTTAAAATGTTTGAAGTGAGTGATTTAATTGCTTATATAATTCAAACTTTGTCCTATGCTTTTTCACTTTTCTAAATAAAATGTTTTCGATTATGCACTAAACGAGTCACGCAAGCTACTTTAATTTAATTAGAAAAATAATTAGAAATCTTTAAGTCAGAGTTTGAGCAAACAATAGAGGAAGCCAAATTCAAATGTCCTAATACTTAAATAGTTAATGAGCCTAATTAAATTCTTCCTTCAACAGTGTTGAAAGATCTCAATTTGAGTTCATATTCAATATCAAATATTAATAATTGAATTTAAATAAAAATAAAAGTCTCAACAAAATTAAATTTATTTAAAATATACGTTAAATTTAAACTCTAATATTCAAAACTTAAACTACTCAAATTCCCTCTCATTTAAAATCTAAATTCAATAATCACGTATAATTACATAGCTTTTAAGAGTTGGCCTCCCACAAGTGTTGGTCCTAATTCTAGCAAGTTTCACTCCTTTCTCTCTCTCTCTCTCTTTTAAAAATAATTATACAATCTCCTTTATAAAAGACAGAAATAATTTTTCTAAAGTAAAAATTTGGAATCTTTGAATTTTAAGCTTGTTAAATAAGCATAATTAATTTCACTCATTTCAATCAATTAAAAAAATCATTACGTATTCAAAGAGTGCAAAATTAAATTTTTTCAAGCTTTAGGTTAATATTATTTTGGTTCTTTGTCAAGTTTATTATCATTTACATTCCCATTTTAGCTTATTTCTTTAAACAATTATGGTAATAGTAAGAGGTTTTTTTAATATAAAACAAATAATGTCAGATTTTCCCTTTTGTTTTGTTCTTTCAAGCCTCTTCTGGTATCACTGTCATGCGAGTGACCGGCGACTAAGCGAAATGTTGTGCCTCTTCCTTTTGTCATGGTATCTATTTTTCCTATCTTAATCATCGTGGTTAGGACCTACTTTCCTTCTATCTTAGTGTAAAAATAGAAGGTCAATAATAGCAAGAAAAGAGAAGAAAAATAGAATACACAGATTTTATGTGGAAATCCTTTTAGGAAAAACTACGAGCAGAGGAGAAGAAAATTCACTATGTCGAATTCAAATGATTACAAGAGGAGAGATGACTATACTTATTTATAGGTTTGTAAAACCATATTCTAATCAAAGTCAAATAGAAGTAATAAAGTAAGGTTAGAACAACTTATTCTAATCAACATCAAATAGAGGAAACATACTTCTATACGAATTTCACTTGTAAAACATAAAAAACCTAGGCCTTCGCCCTCATAAATCCCTCTATCTTGCCACTTGTATTTTTATTTAACAAGAATTTGGGTCACATATCTTTAACAATCTCCACCTTGATACGAATTCTCAACGAACAAGTTCTCCACCTCTTCCATGAAACCCCTTAAGGGTTTATCTTAAACAATGAACACCAACCAAGTCTAAGCAATGCTCAAACTTGGTTATCGGAAGTGACTTAGCCATCATATCTACAGGATTATCATGAGTACTATTTTTACTCACAACAATATCACCACGAGTAATAATATCACGAACAAAATGATACCGAACATCAATGTGCTTTATTCTCTCATGAAACATTTGATCCTTCACTATCACAAAATACTGTACTGATTAGAAGGTCTTCATTGAGTTCACTAAAGAGCCCCTTTAACCAAATAGCTTCTTTACAAGCCTTAGTAATCGCCATGTACTTAGCTTCAGTGGTAAACAAAGCAACAATAGTTTGCAAAGTGGCTTTCCAACTGATTGCACAACCCCCAATTGTAAAGACATAACTTGTGAGAGATTTTTTTTATCAAGGTTTCCGGGATAATCAACATCAACATACCCAATGATTCTATCTCTATTTCTTCCAAAGTAAACATCAGTAGTACCTCGTAAGTATCTCAAAATCTACTGAACTACTTTCTAGTGTTCTTTACCAGGATTCGTCATATATCTACTAACTACACTGACTACATATGATAAATCTGGACGTGAGCAAACCATAGCATACATGAGAAATCCCTTTGTACTAGAATATGGAACATGTGGCATGTAGCCAATCTCATCATCTGATTGTGGAGACAAAGTCGATGAAAGTTTGAAATGGGCTGCTAAAGGAGTACTAGCAGGCTTAGCACTCTGCATATTGAACTTACAAAGAACTTTCTCAATGTACCCTTTTTGACTTAGGTACAATTTACTAGCTTTTCTATCTCTGAGAATCTCCATACCAAGTATCTTCTTTGCTGTTCTTAAATCCTTCATCTCAAATTCTTCACTAAGCTGAGCTTTAACTTTTCTTATCTCTCCTTTATCTTTTGCCGCTATCAACATGTCATCAACATAGAGGAGTAGATACACAAAAGAACCATCACTGTTTTTCTTAAAATAAACACAATTGTCAAAGCTACTTATTTTGAAATCATGAGAAGTTATAAATGAATCAAACCTCTTGTACCACTGTCTTGGTGACTGTTTTAAACCGTAAAGGGACTTTTTTAGCAAACATAGTCCATTTTTTCTGAGGCTGTAAACCCCTCTAGTTGTTGCATATAAATCTCCTCCTCAAGTTCTCCATGCAAGAACATTGTTTTTGCATCTAATTGTTCGAGCTCTAAATCATACATGACGACAATACCAAGTAAGGCTCGAATCGAACTATGCTTCACAACTGGAGAACTGTAACCCTTTACAACAAGCCTTGCTTTATATCTGGGTTATTCAACTCTTGGAGTCCTTTCTTTCCTTTTAAACACACATTTACAACGAACAACCTTCTTACCTTTAGGAAGCTTCACAAGATCCCATGTTCTGTTCTTGTGGAGTGACTTCATCTCTTCTTGTATGGCAAACACCCACTTTTCTAAGTCTTCACATCTAACTGCCTCGGAATAAGTAGATGACTCTTGATTTCTATCTATATCTTCAGCCACATTTAAAGCATAAGCAACTAGATTAGCCTCAGCATACCTCTTTGGAGGTTTAATTTCTCTTCTAGTTCTAATTTTGGCAATAGAATATTGTGGTGAAGAAGGGACTCTGTTCTGATTTTCTATACTAACTTGAGGAGTCAACTCTATTGTAGATACTGGATCAATCTAACGCTTCACCTGCACTTGTTGTTCTTTATTTGAAGAGTCTTTAAGAGATAAGTTAGGTAGTATATCACTTTCATCAAAAATAACATCTCTGCTAATTACAACTTTTCTATTTTTAGGACACCATAACTTATACCCTTTTACACCAGCCTTATAACCAAGAAAAACACATTTAATAGATCTTGGTTCCAATTTTTCATTATCAACATGAGCATATGCAGAACACACAAAAACCTTTAAAATCAGAATAATCAGTAGGCTTACCAAACCATATCTCTTGTGGAGTGTTTTTCTCAATGGCAACGGATAGAGATTGGTTGATAAAAAATGCAGTAGAGGCTGCTTCAGCACAAAATAACTTCAGTAAATTAGCATTCGACAACATACATTGAACCTTCTCCATGATCGTACTATTTATTTGTTCTGCAACGTCGTTTTGCTGCGGAGTATGACGAATTGTCAAGTGTCTCACGATCCCTTCTAATTTGCTCAATTTGTTAAACTTATCAGAACAGAATTCCAAGCCATTATTTGTCAGGAGGTGTTTTATCTGTTTTCTTCTCTGTTTCTTAACCATAGTTTTCCAAGACTTGAGTGCGGAAAACACATCACTTTTATGCTTCAGGAAGAATACCCAAACTTTTCTAGAAAAATCATCAATAAGAGTTAGCATCAATTAACTCCACCTCTTGAAGGTACTCTGGATGGTCCCCAAAGATCAGAATAAATATAATCTAGCATTCCCTTCATGTTATGGATTCCTCTGATAAATCGAACTCTCTTTTGCTTCCCAAAAACGCAGTGCTCACATAACATAAGTTTGCTAATGCCGTGCCCATCAAAAAGTCCTTTTTTGCTCAATTTTGCCATGTTATTTTCATTCATATGCCCTAGATGCATATGCCAAAGTCTAGTAATATCATCATCTGACAAAGAAGAGGAGGCAATTACAGTATCACTAGTAACAGTAGAACCCTGCAAAACATATAACTTGGCAGTTTTTTTTTTGCCCTTTCATCACAAAGAGAGAACCTTTAGAAATCTTCAGAACCCCACTTCCATCAGTGTATTTGTACCCTTTTGAATCAAGAGTACTCAACAAAACCAAATTTCTCTTCAAATCTAGAACATGTCGTACTTCACTAAGTGTTCTAACAACTCCATCAAACATCTTAACTTTAATCATTCCAACACCTGTGATTTTATACGAAACATTATTTCTCATTAAAATAATACCTTCAGACATTGTTTCATAAGTTGTAAACAAATCCCAGTTGGGACTCATATGGAAGGTGCAGCCAGAATCAAGGATCCATTCATCGCTCACTTTAGAATTGTTTGCAAGAGCAACTAGGAGTTCACCATCGCTGTAGTCTTCTACAACATCAGCTTCATCGAATTTTTCTAGTTGTTTTCTCTTTTGATTCGAAGCCTCCCTTTTGATCTTGTTCTACAACTTATAACACTCAGATTTAATGTGCCATTTCTTCTTGTAGAAGTTACTGGTTTTAACTCTGTGTGAAGATCTCGATCTACCCTTAGATTTATTGCGAGGATTCTGTTATTTTGTCCTTTCATGATCATCATCAGTATTCTGTTCTTGTCTCTCACGAACAATAAGACCATCTCCCTAACAGTCAGATTTAATAACAAGATGCTTTATCTTGTCGTCGAGGTCAAGGAATCATAGACCTCATCAACTGTGAGAGATTCATGGCTATACAAAATCGTGTTTCTAAAGGTTGAATAGGACAGGGGCAGCAAACAAAGTAGAATCAACCCTTAATCTTTTTTTATTAAAATAAACCTCTATGGCCTCTAGGTTCGAGATAATTTCTTTAAACACAGTTAAGTGTTCATACACAAACGCACCTTCCTCTAAACGATAATCATAAAGACGTTTCATATGTAACTTACTCGTCAGAGTTTTTGACATGCATAGTTGCTCCAGTTTTGTCCATAATGCAACGGTAGTCTTCTCCTTCACCACATCCTGTAAAATTTCGTTAGACAAATGCAAATGTAATTGCATCAAGGCATTTCGATCTTTACACTTCTTCTCTTCCTCCGTCAATGTTGAAGGAATCTTATCTATCCCCAGCAGGGCATCTTCCAAATCCATATGCACAAGAACTACCTACATCCTTATCTACCACAACGCGAATCTGGTGTTGCGATCCAATAATGAAATTTCATACTTTAGTGATGCCATTATCGTGGTCGAGATATGTAAACTGGAAAGCACTGATACCAATTGTAAAAATAGAATGTCGATAATGGAAAGAAAATAGAAGAAAAATAGAACATACAAATTTTACGTGGAAACCCTTTTGGAAAAGTACCACAGGTAGAGGAGAAGAAAATTCACTTTGTCGAATTCGAATGATTACAAAAGGAGAGACTGTACGTCTATTTATAGGTTTGTAAAACCATATTCTAATTAAAGTCAAATAGAAGAAATGCAGTAAGGTTAAAACACCTTATTCTAATCAACATCAAATAGAGGAAGCATACTTTTATACGTCTATTTACCTTCGACCCTCGGCCTTTACCCTCATAGATCCCCCTATCTTGTCACTTATATTTTTATTTAACAAGAATTTGCGTCACAAATCTTTAACACTTGGTCTTTAGGAATTAAGTTTAACTTTAGTATTTTTGTTAGTTAAAAAGGTGAAAAAAAAATCCAGAAATGCTTAGTAAACAAGAAGGGCAAGGATAGATTGATACCATGTGCATTGATGTATGGCAAGGAGAGATTTTGCCAAAATGAAAAATTAATACCAGCAATTACAATTACTTAAAGAGTTAAGCCTTATTAATGAATAAATGATGAAACATATCACCAAGTCTATTGATCAGCTACTATGAGAAAATGTGTAGTCATAGCCTTTTCTTAGGGATAATGATAGGAGGCTACTATCATCTTCTTTTTTTGATAAATGCTACCATCATTTTCCTGTAAATAGTTTTGGGTCAAACAAATTACATATTTCGGTTATCCGCAATAAGAAAGAAAAATAAATTTATTGTCTTTTTCAGGAAAGGAACTTCATTAACTTCGTTTGTAAGGAGCTTAATTACAAATACATGGTGAATTGACATTTGAAATAAAATCCAATGAAGACGCAAATGAAAATTGCTTTCCTTTTGCTCCATAGCATCTACTGCACGATTTGCTTCCCTATATGTATATATATGCTTCAACGTCCATTGCTGGAAATGGTGTAGGACAGTCCTGCAATCATCAGTTAGAGACTGTAACACATGATCAACATTCAATGGGTTCATAACTAAACTAATGACTGCGGAAGCATCTATTTTCGCTTTAATTTTCAGCATGTTTCTTGAAAGAGCAAAGTTGAGTCCATCACGAAGGGCCCATAGCTCTGCTTCGACACTTGTGGCTCTTGGAATGCATCTAAAAGATCCAACGAGCCAATCTCCCTTATAGTCTCTGTTAACAATACCAGCTCCAGCACGCCCAGGGTTATCTAAAGCGGAGCCATCATGTTTATTTTAACAAAACCCAATTTTGGTTTCTGCCAACTGACGGGGATGTATTTGAGTTGAGGGACTCTTTTAATACTCATAGCAACGACATAGTATTCTATGGCATTTTTCGATTACTGAAGATAAGAGAAGGTCCGGTCTTGGATTGTTGTTGAAGAGGATAGCCTTTCGCAACAGCCAAATCTCCTATAAGGTAAACATGAAGACTGTTGC
>CM025151.1:28892232-28911158 GCA_013467495.1 Gossypium gossypioides
ATAGGAACTATGGCTGAGCAAAGATTAATTAAACAAATAAATAATAAGGCAAAGATTCATAGTTTCAGACTTTTTTTCTCCCAAATCTTAGATTTCTGATCTTTGACTTATCTTTAGTTTGTTTATTGTTCAACTCCTTCTTCACTAATACTAATCATCATCTTTCTTGTTAATTCAATTCTAAGTTTTGAAATATATAAAACAAACAAGGTATATGGATACTATTAGTGCTACATTTTTGTATATATAGACATATCTTTTTGAAAATTTTACCACACAATTGTAACCATTAATATATCATCCAAAATCTCAAAATCATCAAACACAAAAAATTATTACTTCAATAAAATAACTACTTAACCATTTTTTTAAAGGTATGATTATGTAACATAATATATCCGAGTTTCGATAGGGACAGGATTTTGTTAAATGCAATAATAAAAATAATTGTTAAATGAAATAATAAAAATTGAGCTAATAGAGACAAAATTAGAAAACAAAGGACTTCTAAATGCAAGAACAAACGAGATGAGAAATGAAATAAAACTTGCTTATCATTCCTTTTTCCCATCAAAATCAGAAATGAAATAAAATTCTTGACTTTTTTTTAACTTTTCTCGAGAAACAAACTGAAAAAACTTACTGATTGGTTACGACAGAGGAGTGTTGACGGCGATGCAGCAGAGGGGACAGTTGACGGCAATGCAGCAGATAGTCGAGGAAAGATTTGGGGATTTTGATTTGGGGAATAAATTTAGGGATTTGGGAAAATTTTTAGTGGAAAAAAAGGGATTTCGGGGATATGAGTTGGGGATAAAACTAAGCAGAGCAAAACAGTGTCATTTCGTTTAAAATAAAATGATACTTTGCGGCATTTTTCTCATAGTGCCTCTAATGCTTGACCTTTTGCAGCGTTTTTCTCATAGCACTGCTAATGCTTGACCTTTTGCGGCATTTTTCTTATAAATGCTGCTAATGCTTGACCTTTTGCGGCGTTTTTCTCATAAGCACCGCTACTATTTTACCCATTGCAGCGTTTTTTCGTTAGCGCCACTAGTGTATAATATTTGTGGCTTTTTTCGTCCAAACACCACTAAAAACACCACTAAAACCTTAAATTCTTGTAGTGAAAGTATTTCTTAATTCTTGGATTGCCTGTTCATTCATTCTTAGCTACTTACAATTAGTTCAACTTCAGCTGTTCTGATTATTATAATTTTTTTAATCCTCTTTCTTCCCAATAATTTAACTAAAACAATTTTAATGCACATGCAGTAATTAGGGTTGGCTTGAACCCAAAACATTTTTTTTCTTGAACCCAAAAGTAACCTTAGTTATTGGGGTTGGCTGAAAGCATATGCAGTAATTGCAGCGCTTAGAATTGGTTAGGATGAAGCACATGCAGTGATTAACATTCATAATCTTTCCACCGGATGATGTTGATAATTTGCTAAATTAGTAACAATGATAAATTAAACCATAAAAGTAATAGCCTAAAAAGAGAAAAAAAAGGGTAACCACATGATACAAGTAATCTAAGAACTAAGTAACGATTGAATAAGCAGAGTGAGCCTAGCTTTTAATTTCTAGAAGAAAAGAATGGTAAAGTGGTGTTGAGGTGAGCTCGTGGATTAAGTCTAGACTATGTGCAGTCATAAAAATTTTGCAAATCAAACACCATATAAGACTAGACTATGTGCTAGCCAAACTTTTCAATGAACCAAAAGAATCCATCAAATGAAAATCAAAGCTACATGTAAGCTATAAAGTGTTATACACTTTTTAATCGAGATCTAACAGTCATATACTAATGCATAAAACAATATACTAACCAAATTGATTGTATAAAACAAACAAAAACTAAAATCTTCCTATAACAATTTACTGCAAATTAATCCATATACCAATCCATTCCTCAATATCTAACAGTCATATACCAATGCATGAACATATTAAAAGATTTCAATTCTAAAAAGATTAAACAAAGGAAAAAGAAAAAAAGGTTAATGATATAACCCAAAAAATAATAAAAATTAACCCCAAAAAAACCCAAAACCCCCTAAAAACTTATAGTACCAACTCGTAAAATTCAACCAAATTAAGAGCATTATCTAAAATTTTTAAAAAATAGAAATAAAAAATAATAGAATGAAATGAAAAATTACCAAATGCGGTTGTTGTTTCAGGGAAAAATTGTTTTTGGGTTGCTGTTTATACAGAACAGATGTTTATGCATTGCTGTGGGTTAGAATTTGAAAGATAAGAATAACTTAACAAACAAATTAGACCCTAAATAGAACAACTTACACGACGATGCGGCAAAGGAGTGTCGATAATGATGCAGTAGAGGGGACAGTCGATGGCGATGCAGCAGACGGCCGGGGAAAATCTAAGGGATTTAGGGATTTTAATCTGGAGAAAAAATTAAGGGATTTTGGGGATAAAACTAATCAGAGCAAAACGACGCTGTTTCGTTTAAAAGAAAATGATACTTTACGACGTTTTTCCCATAAACGCCTCTACTACTTTACCTATTGCGACGTTTTTCTGTTATCGCCACTAATGTATAATATTTGCAGTGTTTTCCATCCAAATGCCACTAAAAACTCCACTAAAACCTTAAATTCCTATAGTGATGTAAATCAATAGAGAGTTAACTTTTACGTTTTTTACAATTTAGTCTTTTTTCCTTAATTAACTATCTAAACGTTAATATTTCGGACCAAAATTAAATAGACCTATATAAAAACTCCATAAATATTTAATAAAAATATTTATGGGCTCAATTTACAAAAACGAGGTCCCGATACCTCATTTTCCAAAAACCACTTAACTTTAGAGACAAACCACTTGTACTTAACTAATATCCAATTAAATGAAATTATCAAATCAAAATTCACTATATCGTAATACTTGACTTGTAAATATTAAATAATAATATTTACAGACTCACTCGTCAAAATTGTGGTCGTAAAACTACTGTTTCTGACACTACTAAAAAATAGACTATTACATGAACCCTCAAGGGAGGGAGAGAGAAAAACAATCACTCAACAATTTCATGCAGTGAGCGTGAACACACTTTCGACCATCAAAAAATCCAAAAAATGAAAATGGCTCACCCAAACAAGAATTTCCCGACAAGTTTACCATCGAATAGAGGATTTGAGGTTAGAAGTCAACCTCAAGAGTCAGACCTTTTTGCTTGTCGGTTTGCTGACCGACCAGAGAACTTAGGTGGCTCTAAACATAGAGGTACCTCTAATTTCTTTTACCTTAACGTTCCTTTTGATCAACGGTCGTCCAATCTTTTTTATCAGGGTACGCCGCAACAATAACCAGTGTGTTTGTAAAAACAGGTACGGATAATGAGGGAACATATGTCGCAACAAAATATAGGGTTTAAGAAACATTAGTTGTATCATCAGGAGCTGCTGAGACAAAATAAGGAGATGAGGAGGAAAACACAGTCAAATCATTCTGACCTCCAAGGTAATGTCATGCCTCTGTAGGAGGAAGCTTTTGAGGTTCATGTAAGGTCATGGCAGTAGGAGATGGATGCTTTACGTGGGGATGTGCAGGCATTACATCTTGGCGTCCAGGACATGTTTGACTTTTCTACTCTAACAATCTTTTGGCCTCGGAGGTCGCAGCCATGGGATTACCTTCAAAGTTCAAGGTATCGAAGGAGATGTTTGAGGGAAGAAGAGACCCATGAGCTCACCTTATGCAATACAAGGATTACATGAATGTGTTGGGAGCTTCGACGCGGCGAAGTGCCAAGCTTTTTTGACGACTTTGAGGGGGAGTGCAAAGGATTGGTATTTATCTTTCCCATAGGGTTCCGTCAGAAGTTTTATGAAGTTGGGTCAGTTTTTTTGGGAAGATTTTGTGCTTATAGAACAATAATGAGCACCCCGATAGGTTTGATGCCGGTGAAGAAAAGGGAATGGGAATCCCTACAGGACTATGTAAAGCGATTCCATGGAACGACTTTAAACACAAAAAATTTTGAGGATCAGTGGGCCATTAATGCCTTTATAATGGGTGTTCAGAATGAGCATGTCCAGTATTCATTCACGAACAATAGACCATAGAGCTTGGCATATTTGTACGAGAGAGAAAAAAAGTTCATCGAAGCTTAAGAGATAAAGAGAGGAGATCGCAATACTTTTCAGAGAGAAGATAGACAACATAGAGGTGGTCAGGGTGTTTACGATTATCAAGGTTCTTCTTTGTAGGGTTTGCAGGTCTAGGGTGGGGGACAATATAAAAGTTATTTTCACGGAAGATCTCTCAGAGGTTTTTAGAGGGTGCAAAGAGAGTCGATGAGAAGGTATACTCCTCAAGGTAAATTTGAAGCTTATTCCCCGTTGAATTATTCGCGTGCTTATATTCTGTGTAAGGTCAAGAGTTTGAGTATTTTGACGAAGCCTCCACCCATGTGACCTAACTAGATAAGGAGCAATTTGAAGGACATGCAATTTTCACAATGATAGGGGGCACAAAACATATGATTGTTTTTCTTTGAAAGATGTCATTGAAAAAGTTGTCCAGAATGGAGAGTTGAAGGAATTTGTTACACAGGGTACTTCAACATCAGAACAAGGTTCGTAAGGTTCAGATAAGGGAAAGCAACAGCTTAGGGGCATGACTCATGTCATTATCGGTACTGATGAAGAGTGGGGCACATCTAACACGAAAAAGAAACCTCATTTGAGAAGTGTGATGTTTGTGGGAATAGTGAAAAAGTCACATCAGCGAAAAAACTGACAAGTGGAGTTTAACGTAGAAGATGATGATTCAGTTTGTGATGAGGAAGGGAATGATCCTATGGTTTCGAAGTTAAAAAAAATTAGTAGATAGTGGAAGTGCAGTTACAGTATTGACTTGGAAAGCTTACCAAAAGATGGGGTTGAAGGAGTAGGCTTTAAAGAGGGAAAGTCCTTTGTATGGATTCGCCAATCACCTGGTAGATGTTAAGAGGTGTATCACTTTGCTTGTCACCATGGGAACATGGTGAGTATACCACTACGAAGTATGTTTACTTTTTCATGATAGACCACCCCATGGCTTATAATGGTATTTATGGTCATCCTATTATGAGGATCGCCAAATTGATGATCACTACATTCTGCATCAAGATTAAATTTCCCACCAAGACGGGGGTGGGATTCATGAAGTCTGATTAGCATTTGGCCAAACAGTGCCACGGGTTATCTGTGAAATAAACTCATGAGCGGGAATTAGATGGTCAGAGTTTGCAGTAGCATAGCGGGACTAGCCATTTAATGGGTTTAGAATATTTAGATGCGAGAAATCAAGAAGTTTTTTGGAAACTAGAAACAACGAAGGCCATAGAAACTCTCTAATTGTTTTATGATGATGCTGAGAAGTTAGTCAGGATATCAGCGATGTTAGCGGGTGAGGAAAAAGAAAATCTAGGAAAGTGTTTATAGAGGAACTCAGATGTCTTCGCTTGGTCCGCAGAAGATATGACAGGAGTGGATCTTGAAGTTATCATTCATAGTTTGAATGTAAGTCCCTATGTGAAACTTGTAAGGCAGAAAAAGAGAAGGTTCACTGTATCGATTTTGGGAGCCACAAGGCAGGAGGTGGACAAGTTGTTGTCGTCAAGGTTTCTTAGAGAAGTGGAGTATCCCAAATGGCACTCAAATATTGTCATGGTGAAGAAGGCTAATGTCAAGAGGAGAATGTGTTTGGATTTTACTAATCACAATAAGACATGCCCCGAAGATAGTTTTCCTTTGCCAGCTATTGATAGATTGGTAGATGCGTCATCGGGGCACAAACTTATGAGTTTTATCGATGTATTTTCTGGCTATAATCAAATCTCTATGGTGACAAAAGATACGGAAAAAATAACTTTTATTATGAAGGAGGGCCTTTTTTGCTAGTGGGTTATACCTTTTCGGATTGAAGAATACGAGAGTGACCTACCAGCGTTTAGTGAACAAGATTTTGAAGGATCAAATTGGTCTCAATGTTGAGGTATATATGTTGATGATATGTTAGTGAATGTGACAATATGGAGTAGTATATTAGGCGCCTCATAGAGGTGTTTGCCATATTGTGTGCTTACAAAGTAAGATTAAACTCGAACAATTGTACCTTTGGGGTTGGATCTGAGAAGTATCGTGGTTTTATGATTTGTAAGAGGGGCATAGAAGCAAATCCAGAAAAGATTCAAATGATCCTTGACATGCCTCCTCCCAAAACAATAAAGTATGTCCAGCATTTGACAAGTAAGATAGTGGCATTGGGGAGATTCGTGTCTAGACTGGTGGATAGGTGCTTACCTTTTTTTCAAATAATTGAAGACCCCATTTAAGTGGACGGAATCATGTTAGCTAGCTTTTAACCAGCTCAAGTATTATTTAGCGTTACCTCTTTCATTAAGATCACTTAAAACATGAAAATTCCTTAGCTTGTATATAATAGTTTCAAAAGAGACTATGGTAGTAGTATTGGTCAAGACCGAAGGGGCATAACAATACCCAATTTACTATGTCAGTAAGTTTTTGCAAAATGGCGAACTGATTCTCAACTGGTACAAAGTAGATGATTGGGGAATACGATGTGAAGGAAGCTAATCTGGCCAAATATCACTCAATAGCCCTCTAACTCTTATCTATGTTTGCAAAAGCTAAGATCCAATAAATATCCAATGCAGACAACTCTAAAGTTGATACATTATCTAAATCGGCTTCCTCCATCTTGATAGAACAAAGAGAAAAGATATTGCTAGAGCACAAGGCTTCCCCTAGTAGCGATCACCCCCAAGTGCTTTTTGTCCAACAGGAAAAAACTTGGATGACCCCCATCTTTCAAGCCTTTCAAGGAGACACTCATGGTTTGAGTAGGAAGAAGTTAGTGAAGGTTAATACAAGTCAGCTAGGTATGTTATATTGGATGGTGTGTTGTACAAAAAAGGCTATTCTCAACCCCTACTAAGGTTCCTCACCATTTATGAAGCATAATATATTTTAAGGGAAATCTATGAGGGCATATGCGGTGATCATTTGGGAGCGAGGTCGCTAGCTCAAAAAGTCTTACGACAAGGGTATTATTGGTCGACCATCCAAAAGGATGCCCACCAGCTAGTGTGTACATGCTTTGCTTGCCAGAGGTTTGTACCAATACATCAATCACTTGTGGAGCCGCTCCAAATGATGTCTGGGCCTTGGCTGTTTGCAATGTGGGGGATAGATATCTTGGGGCCATTTCCAATTGTGATAGCGCAAAAGAAGTTCATAGTCATAGCTATCGATTATTTCATTAAATGGGAAAAGTAGGGGCCTTATTTACAATAACAGAGAAGAAGATGAAGTCTTTTGTGTGAAAGTTTATTGTCTGTGGTTTGGTATTCAATGTCTAATCATAATAGACAATAAAACAAAATTCCAAGGGAAATTTAAGAACTTCTGCACAGATTTATAAATTTTTCTTGCGCAAAGCTCGGTAAAAACCCTACAAACAAACGGACAAGTGGAAGCAATGAATAAGAAGATCCTTATGGCCTTGAAAAAGAAAGTACAGGATGCTAAAGGTGCTTGGCTGGAAGATCTCCCAGGGATTTTATGGGCCTTAAGGACCACACTGCACACAGTTATTGCAAAAGCGTCCTTTTCTTTGGTATATGGAGCAGAAGCGATCATTTTGGCAGAAATAGGTCTTCGCTCCCGTAGGACTACCCATTTTGATACCAAAGCCAACTAGGATGTTCTAAGGCTTAGTTTAAATCTCTTTAAAGAAAAGAAGGAGAATGTTGAAGTCAGAAGCGCGGTGTGAGCCCAACAAGTTGTGAGATACTACAATTCTCAAGTAAAGGGCAAGTAATTCTAGGTTGGCGATCTAGTTTTTAGGAACACTGAAGCTAGCTTACCAACTTCTCAATGAGGAATGCTAGCTCCTAATTGGGAAGGACCTTATAAGGTGGTGGAGAAAATAGGATTTGGAGCCTATAGAATTGCAAAGACTGATGGCCCAATTTTTCCCTGCACATGGAATACACGCCACCTGAAGAAGTATTACGTGTGAGTAACTCATATATATTTTTAATGTACTCGATTTTATTCCATCTTGTTACATGTGAGTAACTCATATAGCTCATCAATTTACAATTTCAACTTCATTTAAACAACATGTTGATGTACAATCACAATTGATATTTCTAGAGCTCTCTGATTTAAGATTATAGCTCAACTCAACAGCTCACTGATTTACAATCATGAATGATTCATTCATAGCTTACCGATTTACGATAGCAACTTCATTTAAATATTATGTTGATTTATGATCACAACTGATATTTCTAGAGCTCATTGATTTAAGATTACAACTCCACTCAGCGGTTCACTGATTTATGATTAAGAACAATTCATTCATAGCTCACTAGTTTATAATCGTAGCTTCATTTAAACAGCCTTTTGATTTACAATCAAAACTAATAGTTTTATAGCCCATCGATGTAAGATCACAACTCCACTCGTTATGTTCATTGATTTACGATCATGAACGACTCGTTTCAGTGATCGCCGATGTAAGATTGCAGCTCCAAACATTTAATTAACCTGCATTCATAACTTATATTTGTTAAGCTTGCCGATTTAATATCATAGCCAAGTCAAGTAGCTTAATGATTTACATTATAGTTGGTTTTGTTGTTGCCTAGTGATTTAAGATTATAACTAAATTCGACAAATAAACTAAGGACTACTAGATTTTATCAAGTGATAATGCACAATAATTTATCACCATAAAGTAAAGGAAAGTCATCATCAGTTATCAAATGCTTAAGGTTTTTACATTTCATTTCAAATCTAGTCTTACAGATGATTAGGTGTTTACATTCACATTGTCAGGAAGCACAACATCTTCTTCTACCACTTCAGTTTCATTCCTTTTACATCTTGTGACGGGGGCAGCACTAGTTTTAGCGGGGTCGTCAATAAGAAAAAAACTGATGGAATTCTTCCATTCTTCAATAAGCTCCTCCTAATCAGGTCCAGAAGGGAAACGAATGTCAAAGCTAAGTTGAGCATCTGTAAGATGAATCAAAGTTTACGGTGCAAGTATCAAAAGGCCCACTAATAACTTGGGTGTTTAGTAGAATATTTGACTTTAATTCTGGCAGATAATCCTAAAAATTATGTATTGTTTCTACCTGATACTTCATTAAGGCTTCCTCATAATGCTTCTCCGAGTCAGTCATCTCAAGTTTATGTTTTTCACCCATGGCCTTGATAGTTTCTTAGAGACTAACTTTTTCACCTCGCAACAGTCTGATTTCTTCATCTAGCTTCTCATTGGCTCCTTTTGAATGAGTAAGGCATTCCTCTAACCTTTAATTCCTCTGCACTAAATTTTGGTAATCCTTATCTAGCTTCTTATGCAGTTCGCGAGCCTTCTCTAAGGCTTTCTTGGTGGATTGGAAGATACCATTAGCCTTTCCCTTCTTAGCTTCTTCTTTTTCGAGCCCCAAACCAATAACCTCAATCTCAGCAATAGCAACTTGGAGACACCATACAAGTTATTTCAATGATGGTTTTTTGGCATGGGAAGAATAGGCTAAGGGACGAATGCATTCCTTAACTTCCTAAGGCATTGATTCTTTCCACTTTCTGCTCACCTCAATAGGGCAGTAAGGAAATTTCTTGATGCTCAATTGACCGCGCCAAGGAAATAGAGTGTTAACCTTGCCATTAGGAGACACCAACTTTAGTGAACCTTCAGGGGGTATGTTCAATAGTGGTGATGACCCCAAATGTACCTTTGGTAGGTGGCCAGTGAGGGAGTGGGGACATTGGTGGAGAAAAGATCGCAACAGTGGTCACTATATCTTCAAATGGTACCACGTAATCCTTTCATTTTTTTCGCCACAGTTCCTTTAACTGCGAACTATCTTCATCTTCACTAAAAACAATGTTTGCAGCTCCATTAGTTTTTTTTTTGCTTCTTTTGGTTGCTGCCACTCCCTTCCCTCGCAGAAGCACCAAAAGGAGAACTTTGCACATTCTGCATAAAAGATCATACATCCATGTATGTGTCGACCTCTCTTGATAAACTTGTTGATTCCCTTGGTAACAAAGATTCCTCAACAACGTCAGTTGTGCTTGCATTACTAACAAGTCTATTGTCAGCACCAACAGTAATCATAGGTGTGCTTACACTACCTTCTTGAACCCCTACAGACTTGGAAGACCACGAGTGAGGTTTTAATTTATAGAAAGTGTAAAAATAATTTCTAGGCTCCATCGCCTTTCCTAGAAGAATAAGCCCGATTTCATCAGTGCCGTCATGTGGCCACGTGAACTCTGCGGGCAACACTGACTGAGTCTCCACACCATTTTCATTGTCGACTTGTTGCCACTCATTAGGACTTAAATTTATAAGGCATAAATGAAAGATGTTTCTCACTATTAACACCTCTTCAAGCTCTAGTGCTCGACCCCTATAAAGCCTAGCAAATTGAGCCCAACCCACTTCGCAAGTTATAGGTCGTTGTCGCATACACATAGTCTTGCTAGGCATAGACCACTTGATTGGAAAATCAAAGCCAACCCTAATTTTATTCCTTACTCGTATATATTTGCAGTGATTCAAGCGAAGGTTGGATTACCAATTGGAGATGATTGATTTACAACCTTCGCGGGGAGTAAAATAAAATAGACCTAAGGAGTCTCCCCATTGCAAGCCTTTGATTGGTAGAGATGTTGGAAAATAGATATCAGTGGTGCCTCTTCTTGGTGACAGTAGTCTATAAAATAGACAACCGCAACCCACCACAAAAAATTGGATAGTTGCTTCGGTGCTATCCCATACTTCTAAAAAAGGTGGCAGAAAAAGGGACAGAGAGGAAGATGAAAACTGGCCTTTATCACGTGCAGAGTGAGCAGAAAACATCCCTCGATATCGCTCAATCTTCTCGCACCTTCGAAAATCGAGAATTCATAAGCGAAATTGGACAATTGAATCCCTCTGATGGCCAAGTGACGACTCATTTCCTCATATTTGGTGGTACAAGGGTAGGCTTTTGTTTCCACCAGAACATTAGCTTTTCGACGTTGCAAAATGCTCACTCCTAGACTCACCATGATTGCTATGACCACTATGGCCATCTTAACCATCACGATTGACTAAACCTAGAACAACTAGAATGACTATTTGAAAATTTCAAAAGTTTACCTTTGAGCGGTGATTTTACTTTTCAAAAAATTTGAAATCCAAACCGTTGAGCACTTAGGTTTGAATCCAAGTGAGTGTAAAGAAATCTAAAACCCAACGGTTCACTTCTCCATAAACGAATACCCAATTAATTTTTTTTACAAATCGACCCCCTTTATCATGTGGCAAAGCATATGCAACAATTTTAAACAAAAGGCGTATACAATAAGTTTCAGTCTAAAGTCCCCACACTTTGCTCAAATAAATTCTCAAAAGAGCCACTTTGTAACTGTTCTTCGACTGGGTGGGGGATAAATTGTTATAGTGTTAGTCATCATCTGTCCTGATTCGACCCAGTTGATTATTGCTTATAATTATGTAACTTGTTGCTTAGCAGGACACATGTTGATCTTAGGATAGAGTCTGTATTGACATGCATGGGACCTATTTGAACTTAGTACATCACTTCAAAGGACTATACCTTATAAATATGGAAATGAACCCTCAAGGGAGGAAGAGAGAAAAACAATAACTCAAGAATTCTAAATTGATAGTTTTTTTTTTAATTTAAAACCAAAAGTTGATGTTCGAATGGTGAATACATTTCTAAACGTGTTTCAGTTTTTCTATTAATAATTTATGCAAAAATGAATGACCAAGATTTAAGATTCAACAATCAGCCCAACATCTTATTCCACTACAAATTTCTGCATAACACTCGTGAGCTTTCGTCCCATGTTAGTTGGCACGAGCTCAACTCCTACTCGGGTCTTCCTTTGGTAATCCAAGTGCTGTAGCAAGACATTTTATAAAATTACACTCGTATTTTATTTTTCAAACTTGCTATATCTTACAACTGAGATTTTTCTTCGTTTATATAGAGAAGAAAATCTGAAGGAATCTAATTCCTTTCTTATCTTACGGACTAAAGTGGACGATGACTCATACAAACCTTTAATAAAGATAAAGGACAATAATTTACAAATAGACAATGAGTCATACAAACTTTGAGAAAAGGAAAGATGATTCATACAGACGATAATACATAAGAAGAAAACCCTTTTAAAGTAAAGGACTATGACTCATCAAACTTTTTCCAAAGTAAATACAATAATTTAAAAGAGGACGATGACTCATTCAATCAGTGTCATCAGTGTCATAGTCTACGCTTATGTCAGAGGTGATGTTCAATTCCTTTATTTTTCTTTTCTTTTCCTCTCTAGCTGTATAGTACTTTAATTCTAGCTGTTCGATTCTTTTTTCCAAATCATCAGGTGGCTTATCTTCATACACATCTTTCCAGGCTGGTGTGTCCATTATTTGGCTGCAAAATATTGGATACTCTTGTGACCACTCCTTTGGATCTGGTATGTTGGAGTGATATTCTCTTAAGGCTTCTTTCAACTGTTCTTGATAGGGTGTCGGTGGATTTCTTTCTATATCCCATGTTGCCAATATTTTTCCCGAGGCCATATTTCTGAAAGGATAATCTTGTTAATCTGGCACAGATACTTCTGCAAATCCTTATAGTCATAAGGGTTTAGATTCACTTCTGAGAAATAAGTCTTATGAATCCATGCACTAGGGAAAGCTCCTAGTTGTGTGGCAGGACCATTTTGCATAAAGTATTGATGCTTATAGAAGATGATCAAGATCTATTGGACTCTTGTGTTTTTGAGAAATTAAAACATAATCATATCAACCCATTGTTCTAAAAGATAGAACCATTTGAAAAAGTCTGCCAGATTTTTCATTTCAGGACTAATTTCATCTTGAATAGCCATGGTCAAAAAATGTTAAATGTCTGGGATAAAGAACTCAATTCCTATGTGGAACAAATGAGTTAAGCACCAAAACATCCATTTCAATTCTTTAGAAAATTCACCAAACTGGAACTTTAGTGGATGAATAAATGGATATTCAAGGTGAAGACCTAATGGTTTCAGAAATAATCCTCCAAAATCTCAAAAAATGCTTAACTAATAGGAAAGCATCATGTTCATGCTTCTTTATGGAATCTTTTTTCTAGTATCAAACTTAAAACTTTTTGAGGATAATCAGGGTGAGAATTTGGTTGGCAAGGTATACAAAAGGGTAAAGGTGGGTTTCCAGGAATTTTCTTTTTGCCTTTGCTCTTAGAAGAGGATGAAGGTTGTATCATGAAGTTCTCAACGGGCCTGGTAAGAATGTCAACAAGAACATTGGTTTTTCTTTTTATGTGTTTGACATTAAAGGAATACTTGGAAAACCATTCTGCCCACCTAAGAAGCTGGGGATAAGGCACCTCTTTTTGTTTGAATTTCAACATTTTGGGGAATGAGGACATATCCATTTCAACAAGGAAATGATATCCTACTAGATGCAATTCAAATTTAGAAATACCTCTTTTGACAGAAAGAATTTCTTTGAAGGTGGAATGATAGTAGATTTCAGCATTTGTGAACCTTCCACTTTTGTATCCATATAACCGTCTTTTATCATCTTTTTCCTCAAATAAAATGGCTCCCCAATATTTATCACTTGCTTCTGTTTGTAAGATTCTTCTTCCATCTGAGGGGATTTGTAAAGGGGATAAATGCGCCAATTTTTCTTTCAACTTTTGGACCGCCTGGAATTGTTTGGTTTTCCATGGAGGAGGATCTTTTCTTAGAATCTTTCTCAAGGGATTTGTTAATCTTGAGATTTTTGGTACGAAATCTCCAAGATAGTTTACAATTACCAAGAATTGTTCAACTTGTTTCTTAGAAAGTTCTGCTGGAAATTTTTTTAATTCTTCAGCAATGTTCTCATTGGGCTGGTACCTTCCATCTTTAATAATCATGCCAAGGAACTCTATTTCTTCTCTGTTGATCTGCATCTTTCTTTCAGAAAGCATGATTCCATGTTGAAGAACTATTTGCTTGAATTGGGCCAGGAGATTAGCATGACTTTCTTGATCTGGACTGTATAAAAGAATATCATCTATGTAGATCAAGGCTTGATTCATGATGGGTTGGAAGATCCTTATCATGACCTTTTGAAATAGTGATGGAGCAGTTTTGAGTCCAAAAGGCATCACTGTCCATTTGAAATGTTTGTTTGGGATACAGAATCCCGTCTTGGCCTGTCTTGTGGATCTATTCCCAATTGTCAAAATCTTGCTTTAAGATCAAATTTGGAGAAGACATGAGCCTTTGCTAAGCTTGAAAATAGAGAATTTTTATTGGGCAAAGGAAACTTGTCATCTTGTAGAAAGTGATTGAGAGGCTGGTAGTTGATTACTAGACGTAATTTTCCTCTAGCCTGCTCTGATCTTTTGTTGACATAAAATGCTTCACAAGCCCACTGTGAATCTGAGGTTTCAATCAATCCTTCTTTCTGCAACTGTTGGCATTCTTCTTCAGCTAGCTTTAAGTGTTCTGGGTTCATTCCCATATGACTAGCCTTAGTAAGATTGATATCCTTATTCTTTTTGAAAGGGAGTCTGATGAAAAATTTAGCGTTTTTCCATAAAGGATTTATGCATTTTTGCAAAAACTCTGAATGAGACTCCGCACATGATTTCTCTTTTAATTCCTCCATGACTTCTTGAATTTTCTTCGAATATACTATAAATAATTTAGGAATCTGGACATAAGATTTAAACATTTGTTTATACCTTAGTCCTTCTGGTAGAATTCTTAATTGTTTAGCTTTTGTATAAAGATCAAAGCCAACAATAAGATCCTTTCCAGGAAGTTTTGATCCCAAGACTGTAGTAATAATAGAACATCCGAGGAAAAATTAAATTTTGATGGGCTTACTTATCCAGTGTGTGGCAAAAACTTTGTTTGCTGTTGAGTTGAAGTATCGGGTATGAGATTCCCACCATTCTGTTGGCAAAACTTCTGGATTCATGATTGTCTCTGCTACTCCAGTATCAATAAAAACAATTACAGTAATAGGTTTATTGTATTTACTTAAGTAAATCGCCACTGGAATATGTGGTACCAAAGCTGGGGAGATTGAAAGAATTTGAGATTTTGATAGCATCTGAGATTGCATCATTAATATCTCACTTGATGAAGTTTTAGAGTCACTGTAATCAATACTCTGGATTGCACATAATTATTTCTCATTAGGCTCATCATCAATAGAAAATATTGATTCAAGATCATCTTCTTCATCAATTTTGATTCCAGATTTTTGTTGTATCTYCTGGATCATCTTTGTCCCTTTTTGTTGTTTGGACATGACTTTGCAAAATGACCCTTTTGATTGCAGATGAAGCAACAAGTAGATTTTGCTTCTCTAGGGAACTTTTTCTTCTTTTTAAGATATCTCTATTTATATCTTCTTTCTTTTTTGGGCATCTTTGGAGAAAATCTCTTCATCTTTCTGAAATGTGTTTTCTTTTTGGTAGGACAATAACATGACTTGTCCTTTCCACACTTGATTTTGAGATGTGATTCATTGCAGGCTTTATCTAATCTTCTATCACCATGGAGATAGTCTTTGAAGACTTTTCTTCTGTTGCATAAGTCTTCTAAGGCAATGTATGTTTCTTGCTGGATTTCTCCAATGGTAAGATTAAGAATGTTCTTGTTCTGCCTGTAAAGATTTTTATTTATCGCTACCTGAAGTGGATCTGGAATAGATGCAACAACTGCTTGTTCCAGACTGGGATCCAATCCAAGAGCACAAAAAAGCTTTGTCATAGCATAAAAATACTTCGACAAATCTTTTTTCTTGTAAGAACAGCATATTCTCTTAAAAAATTATCTTCGTTTTAGCGTTACCAGATCATCAGGATTTTCAATAAAATGATTATGGATAATCCTAATTACTTGTGATAAATCTGTTAACACCAAAAACTGCATCTGGTTCGCATGGTCTATGGAATTCCACTTGTCTTTTAACATTCTTGTAAATCGAGAAACAAATTCTACTAGAATGTTGTAATGGCTCTCTTCCGTCAGTCTTCTAGTTTCAAGCCATGCATGGAATTCCTGCAATCTTTCTGGCCACTTGTTTATTGGAATGTCATCTAGGGTGAAGATCATTTTTCCTCCTGAAACATGAGGTGTTGATCTGATATTTGAAGGCTTACCTGCTTCAGTTGTCTCTTCTTCTGACATTTCATCAATCTTGACTTCTGGTTGTGTTGTGGCCATTACTCCTGGTTCTTCTGGCTCTATTTCAGAGTAGCTTTCTGATGTCTCTGAATCTTCTGAGATAGTTTCTAAAGAATCTGAGAGTTCATCTAGGGATTCTTGGGCTTCTCGTAGGACATATATTTTTGGAAGTGTTTTTTGACTATAATCATTTAAAAAGCTTGTCAAAGGATTATTGCAAGATTGTTTCTCTTTCTCAATCATCAGTGACTTTGATACCTGTCTTGGTGGAGATGGAAGAGGACTTTCTTGTGTTTCTTCCTCTTTTGCTACTGGTCTTTTCCCCAAAGCCTTTTCTTTTTTCTTTTGAGCTTTAATCTGTAAAAACAAATCATATGTACTGGGCTTTTTCTTTTCCTCTGGAGGAGGAAATTCTATCTTTAGATTTCCAGATGATCTGGGCTTATCCAGTTGCCTTACTGAAGGGAACAATTCAATACCATTTTTTGAAGGTTAAGGAGATGGTACTTTTCCCGTTTCCTTGAGGATTTCCTGAAGTTTTTGTATTTCTTTTTCTCTTTGAGCCATATGAGAGAAAAAGTCTTGGCCTGAAGCTGCTCGTTCAGTGACAACTTCTTTAAGTCTTTTCTGGAAAATCCGTATGAGATTTTTGATCATCTCAGAATTCTCATCAGTCTTTCCTTCAATCTTTGAGACATTAGAGTCAATTTGATTGACTTGTAGGTCTATTTTCTTCAAAACTAAGTTTTGGGCAACAGTGTTTTCTGTCTGCCAATTCAAAGTGGCTTCAGCTGCTGCAATCTTAATTTGTCGTCCTTCTGCATCCACTTGTAAGTTTGAAGGAATTTTTGGAGCGTGGAGATATTCTTTTCTTGAAAATTCTTCAAGCGGTGGAAATTTCTGTGCGTAAGAAGAGGTTGTCTGATACATCTGTACTTCTGGAACTTTCTATTCTTTGGCAACAACTTTTGTCTATTGGGAACGCGTTTGGAATTGATCATGTTTTCGGACCCATTTGTTGATCCTTCTATAACATGGTTGCTTCAAAAGCTTAGCCAACCATTGATCATTTGGGTCTTTTTTGGTCGATGGTGGATTTTTAGGAGATTGGTCTTGTATTTTAGAAGGTAATGGTTTTGGTTTTCCTGTAGAGTAATCTACAAGATAAACAAATTTACCATTATCTTCTCCTAATGGACCAATATTTGGATCTCCATTCATCCATCGTTCATAGAATTCTGACTGAGTCAATTTCTTACGGCTTTTCTTCTTACGAGATTTGTAGATCTCCTCATCCAAATCTTCAAAACAATGATTTCGGAATCCTTTACAAGAGCAGTCAAGATCCCAAGGACAATGTCCTGTATTAGGATCTTTGAAAAAATATAAAGGCTTTCCATCAGACTGGAAGCTCTGTACAAGGAGTGCTTCTGGGCTTGGACCCGGATCATCAGGCTGGAATGGTTGCAACATCAATTGTGTAGAAAAGATTGATGGAGTGGGAAGTTGCTTTTGGTCAAATTTAATCTCACTAGTTCCATCAGGCCTAGTGATAATCTGACTCTTTGTAGATCTTATTGGTTGATCATGTTGATGGATCTGCTCATAATTGGTCACCCACTTTTCTGGAAAAAAGTTTTAACAACTTTTACTTGGGTATCTGCTTTGGCACATGAACACAGTGCGGCTATTCTCTTGTGTTGACTAAAATGAGAAAAGAGTCTTCAGATCCTTGGTTTGAGAGTTTAAAAGCATGATCTTGGACTCTATACACTATTTGATAATGAAGAGTCGCTGTTACTGTTGATTCAACCATTTCTGATCCAATAATCTAGATTTGGACCTTTAGAGCGTCCATCAGATTTGGATCTTGCAAAGACATAGTAAATTTTGGGAACAAAGTTACCATAGCCATCCTTGAGCTCAAAGTAGCTTCAACTGTGCCAATACAAGCATCTTGATATCGTTTATATCTCGAGTCAAGTAGAGCAATTCTAGATACAACTGGTTTCCCAGAAGTTCTATGATAATTTAAAGCCAATCTGACTGCACCAAAATGGATATGAGAATATCCATGCTGACTCCATTCCTGTGGAAAATTTGAAGGGATCTCAAGAGTGACAAATTGTTCTTCTTGGCCTCCATAGATGAGATGTTTGTCAAATTTTGAGGACTGGACATATTCACGAACCTTTTTTTGGCTAATAGTAATAAGAGACTTAATACTTTTGATAGGAGAGAAAATAGGTTTTTGATACGTAGAATAAGGATTTACAAGGGTTAAATTCGTAGCTTGGACTTTTTCTTCTTTAGTGAAGTATTCAACTTCATATAAAGAAGATATTTTTCTGGCAGAATGAGATTTTAAGGGAAAACTAGGTAAAGACAAAAGAGCTTTAGTTGTAGAAGTTCTGGGAGAATTCATGATCCAACAGACTTCTTTTCCTTCTCAATTTGGTTTTCTTGTATGAAAGAAAATCTTGGAGTCACTGGCTCTAATACCAAATCTAAGGGGGAAATTCAAGGCCGGAATATCTGAAATTAATAGATCATAAGTATGCTATGCCAAAAACTTGGCATTCTCCTTTTGGCCACTTAAACAGGCACTGCCTTTTAGCTGTTAATACAATTAACTCAGACTACTTC
>CM025151.1:28924185-28937104 GCA_013467495.1 Gossypium gossypioides
CTAAAATAGAAACAAAATTAATAATAAAACAAAAGTTATACAATATCCAAACAATAACAACAAAATAGTAACAACATAGTAGTGAAATAGTAGCAAAATATTGAAAAAAAAACAAAAAATAGCAAAAAAGTACATAAAAATAGCAAGAATAGTAAAAAAAAGCAATAGTTTTTTCTGTATATTCGAGTTGGGCCAGACTGGGTCGAGCTCGGGCAAAAAAATCCTTATCCGAGGCTTGGCCCATTTTTTAAACAAGCCTTATTTTTTTTTGCCCAAGCCCATTTTTCGAACCTATATTTCGGGCGGGCCTTCGGGCCGGCTCTAAATTGGATTAATATGAAAATGAGATGGTTGATTATATACATGAATTCATGATATGAAATGAGATTACAAATTGAATTGAGAACATTGTTACCCTATTAACTGTTAGGGTAGGGTCGGGTATAATTGGCATGCCATAATATAGGAAGAGTTCAGGGTTTTACGACTACATGTCAGGGAGTGCTAGGCACCCCATTTGTCATTTTATCCGCTAGCGCAGGGCACAATTTGTTTCTATGGATTATTTCATCAGGCTCTAGGAGCCAAACTTTGGTGTGTTGGTTGGATCCGCGTATCCGAGTCCGAGTCCAAGTCATGTTAATAGAGGGAATTAAAAAAAGTAATGAAATTGGATATGGTAATAGAAATAAATTTGGATGTGAATTTTGCACAATTTATATTGGATGTATAATATGGAAATGTGATGATACTTGAAATTTCTTATGTTTGAATTGATTATTAAGTTTCAAAAGACGAATAAAGTAATATATATATATATGTTTCTTTTCATTACTTGAATTGCATTTTTAGTTGTGTAATTGAATAATTTGTACCACATTTAATTATTCAAATTATGGAAGCACCACTGAGTTATACTCAGTGTACGTTTGTTTTCTCATGTGCAGGTTAGGTACCTAGTAGATCTTTTATCAACTCAGTATCCAGCAATGATCCTGACTTCAAATGTTGGTGAATGATCTTTTTGTAGGTTTTGGCATGTACCTAGGTTATAATATGATAGTTTTGGTCATGTTTGTATTTTGGTGGTCTTTTGTGGTATGGAAATGTAATGCTTTTGGTTGGTAGGCATTATTTTGGATTTGGTAAATTTTATGGTTATAAAATGTATGAAGTAGTTATAAGATGGTTAACTTATAATGTGGACATATTTGGTTGCCTTGTGTTGGTGATATGGTATTTAGTACTTTGAAAGGATTATTTTGGATGGAACAAGTTTGATATGTTAATGATGTTTTAGATGAATGATTAGTGTATACGTATATGCTTTGTGGTGTCAATGAGGGCACATTTGTTAGGCACCTAAATTGTAGGAAATATGTATGTTTTATACTCAATTATAGGTGTTTGAAAGCATGTTTATAGTTGATTATTGTTTAGCTTGGCACCTAAGGAATTGATGTATAGAAATGTCATGTTTTGAAAGCAAATTTTAGGTACACACGGCCTGAGACACGGGTGTGTCACGCACGATCACACCACACGACCGTGTGTTCCAAAATAGTTTGTCACACGATCTGGGACACGGCCAACGACACGACTGTGTGACCCAACATCAAATAGACACATGGCCTGTGACCTAGCCCTATGGCCCTATTTCGAATACTCACATTGGCAAACACATGGGCTAAAACACCACCGTGTGTCCTGAATTCAAATGCTAACATGGTTTGTGCTATGTCAAATAGCCTGGACACGGCCATGTGATCCCTGTTTCCCAAATTTTCAACTTTTTCCAAAAATTTCTATTTTGTTTCAAAATGACCCCTGAACATTTCCAAACTATTTTTTAGGGCCCCATAGGCTCGGATTAAGTCCATAATTGTATTTATTCATTAATTTTATTGATGTATTAAGTGTTGATATTTAAAATGCATAATTGTTTTCTTTTGAAGTTAATTGTTAAGTTTATACTGTAATACTCCCTAACCCTAATCCAGTGACAAAGACAAGTTAGGGGTGTTATAGATTCTGACAGGTTCTTTTGGTCTTTGACTAGAGGCAACCTGTCTGAACTGTTAATTTTTAATAGTGAGATTGAAAAGACTACTCACAGAAATCAGAGAAAAGTTAGAGAAGCAAGGAAAGATCAACAAATTTTAATAAAGGATCAAGAGCAAAAGGATATTATTGCAGAGATGGAATATAATCAAAATAATCAACAACCTCCTGCACATCCTGCTTTTCAGACTATGAATGATTATATGAAGCCTACTCTGATTGGGGCTGGATTGAGTATTGTTAGACCGATAGATGCTGCAAATAATTTTGAGATCAAGCCAAACATAATTCAAATGGTGCAGCAATATGTTCAGTTTGACCGATTGCAAGATGAAGATCTGAATGCTTATTTGGCTAACTTTCTAAAGATTTGTGACACTTTTAAGATTAATGGCATTACTGATGATGTCATATGCTTACGGTAGTTCCCATTCTCTTTGAGGAGCAAGGCAAAGCAGTGGTTGAATTCACTTCTACGGGGTTCTATCACGACGTGGGATCAGATGATTGAGAATTTTTTATTGAAATATTTTCCACTAGATAAAATAGCTAAGTTGAGGAACGACATCTCTCCGTTTGCCCAAATTGAGCTTGAGACACTATATGATGCATGGGAGAGTTTAAGGATCTTTTAAGAAGGTGCCCTCATCATGGGTTACCTTAGTGCTTATAAGTTCAAACCTTTTACAATGGTTTGAATCCTTTGACTAGATAGATGATTAACGTAGCAGCTAACGAAATATTGAATAAAAAAAATGAGGCAACCCAATAATTTATTGAAAATATGGCATTGAATAACTATCAGTGGCAAGTCATGAGAACAAAATCGATCAAGGCAACCAGTGTTTTTAATATGGATGTAGTTGCTATATCGGCAAGTCAAGTTGAAGCACTGAGTAAAATATTGATGGTTTGAGTTGCAGTAAATATGGGAATTCGGTAAAGCAATGCTTGCGACTAGAGTGGGGATGATTAATTCAGAATATTCACCTTTCAAGCCTAACATGAAGCATGAGCAAGACGACTTTATGGGTAAAATAATTTTAGACCTCAAAATAACCCTTATAGTAATAATTATAATCTAGGATGCAGGAATTATCCAAATTTTTCTTGGTGTGATCAAGGAAATCAAAGGTCACAACCCCCTCCAGGTTTTAAGCAACCTTATCAGCAAGAAAAGAAACCAAACCTTGAGGAGATGTTAGCTAAATTTATTTTGGTGTCCGAAACTAGATTTCAAAACACTGAGACAACTTTGAAAAATTAGCAAGCATCGATTCAAGAGCTTAAAACCAGATTGGATAGCTTGCTAAACTAGTTCCGAAAAGACAGCAAGGTAACTAACCCAAAGGAGCAAGTCCACACAATCACTGTTTGAAGTGCAGAAGGATTAGTTGAGCCTGAAAAGAAGTTGAATCTAGAAACTGCTGAGAAAAATGATGGGGTTTAGGAAAGAAAGAAAGAGCATAACCCAGTGGTCAGAGAATACAAACCACGAATTCCATATCCTGCAGCAGTGAAGAAAGACCGCGTGAACGAACAACATGGTAAATTTCTTGAACTTTTTGAAAAAATTGCATATTAATTTACCTTTTGTTGAAGCTCTTTCGCAGATGTCAGAGTATCCAAAACTTTTAAATGAGCTATTAACAAATAAAAGGAAGTTAGACGACTTGGCAACTGTGGAGATCAATGAGGATTGTGTGACCATTCTCCAAAACAAACTACCCACCAAGCTTAAAGATCCAGGGAGTTTTACTATTCCTTATTTGATTGGTAGCTTCAATGTAGAAAAAGCATTGGCTGACTTAGGTGCTAGTATAAATTTAATGCCTCAAAAAATGTTTAAACAACTTGGTCTCAGGAAACCAAAACCCACTAGGATGAGTATTCAATTAGTTGATAGATCAATTAAGTATCAAGGGGTATAATTGAGGATGTACTTGTTAAAGTAGATAAATTTATATTCCCCGTTACTTTTGTTATATTTGACATGGATGAGGATATTGAGGTACCCATGATCTTAGGTTGACCCTTTTTAGCCACTACTAGAACTATTATTGATGTAGGTAATGGTGAACTTGTGTTGAGGGCAGGTGATGAAAAGGTTACTCTTCAAGCACGTGATTTTGTTAAAGCTTTTAATGAGCAAAATAATACTAGTTATTCTATTAATGTTAGTAATCATGTGGCTCAACATTCATTGTAGGAAATCACTCACGAAGATGTGTTAGAATCGTATTGTAGCACCCCTAACCCATCTCTATCATCGGATTAGGGTTACGGTGCATTCCATACAAATTAGAACAATTAACTTCAAAACAAATCAATAATGTCATTTAATATTAATTACCTAAAACTCATTACAAACCTATCAAACTTATACATTTGGGCCTTAAATCGAGCCTTCAAGGCCCTAAAAATAGTTCAAAATCAATTCGAGACTAATTTAAAACAATTCAAAAAATTTTGGGAAAAAGTTGAAAATTTTGAAAACAGGGGTCACACGACCGTGTGACATAGTCGAGACCGTGTAGTGTTCAAACAATGAGACACACGGTTGTGTCCCAACCCGTGTCTTAAACCGTGTAACTGACTGACTTGGGTCACACTACCGTGTCATAGATCGTATACCAAACCGTGTAACTCTCTAACTTGTGTCACACGGTCATGTCGCAGGCCGTGTGCTAGACCGTGTAACTCACTGACTTGATACACACAGTCGTGTCTTAAGCCATGTGATACTCACACCTGAAATAATAAGTGACACACGGTCGTGTAGCACACACGGTCATATAGCACACACGGTCGTGTGACAGCCCATGTCCCAGGCCATGTGCTCTATAATTTGACCCTATAAACAAGCCATTTTAAGTCCAAAACTTGCCCAATCATCCACTCCATTTGTGCATACATTCAATGGACCTAAACATCTTTCAAACACATATAAACATACCAATTCAATCAACCTATTCTCCTAACCAATATGTCATTCAAAGGCACCTCATTTATACCAAAACAACTTCAACCAAAACAAAGCTATATTGCCACATCTCAAGCACAAAACCTAGTCAATTTAGCTACCTAATGACATCAATTATAACCATTCACTTTTCATAATAAACATACCAAAAGGACCATATATTACAAAGTACTTAAAAATGACCAAAGGACATAAACTTGCCAAAGCATTATAAGTCCAACAAACAAAATGTATACTCCAAAGGCATAATCATACCAAATTGATCATTAGCACATTCAAAAACTACCATTATAAAAAGTCATATACATGCCATTTATAACCTTGGCCAAAATAACTCAAAAACTACCAAAGTGATTGTTGGATAGTGTGATAGAACTCTAACAAGCTTCCTATCGATCGAGCTTCCGATAATCTACGAAACAAAGGAAAATAACTACGTAAGCAATTAGTGCTTAGTAAGCTCGTATAAAATCAAACATAACTTACCCTTCTTAAGCTCAATTTATAAAGTATGCATAACATCATTACCATGCCCATAAGCTAAATAAACTCCTATATACACCACCAAACTCACAAGTTAGTAAGTTCATACATGATACATATAAATTCAATCATACCATAAGTAAATTTCCATATATATACCATTCATCACATAATCATTTAATTCCCTTTAATTCATTTTCATCCATCAAATTTACCTTTCATAAGATTATGAACAAGTATCCATTTGTATACATGCCTTACCATTATCCTTTACTTACCCGTTGAACCATCTAGAATTATATTGGCTACTTGGGAATGCTCACACATAGTGTGCCTTTCCATATAATCGTAACATTTCCTTTTCAATAGTGCTCACATGAGCTGTGAAATGGGCCTACTCACACAAGCTGTGGGTTAGACTGTTAGCTACACGATGCTACTCACACGAGTTGTGGAGAATCCGCACCAAATGCAGGAGCTCAACCATCAGTAGGGCATGCAAGACCAACACCCGAAATATGAAATCCCTAATGACATGTCATTTGTATCTTAAGAATTCTTAAGGTTCAAACAATATTATTTATTCAAAACATTGATATATATATTTTAAAGTCAGTTTATAACTAACATAATATAACAGATAATCAATAAAAATATTATTAATAAGATTATGATTTATATGAACTTACATCGATAACTATAGTTTCCAAAAGTAGAGTTGAAGGCTAATCCAAAGATTTTGTTTTTCCCCGATTTAAGTCTGGTTGTTTCTTATCTTGATCTAAATAGATAATTTTATTCAATTAAGTACTTCAAATAACCTAAAGTATTCAATTCAATTTATAATTCATATTATCATAAAATTACAAAATTACCTCTCCTATTTTAACTTTTTCAAAACGTAGTCCTTAAGCTCATAACTTGAAATTTAATCATTTTTAACCCAAACCCATGATAATTGATTCTTCCCTAAGCTTAAATAATCTACATTTTTCCATTATTTCATACAATATAATGAAAATCTTCAATTAACCAATTTAATCCTTAAACCTTACATTCATAAAAATTCACTTAACAAATCATTGTCATTTAACAATCAAAATTAATAAACTATCAATTAACATCACAAACACATCAATTTCATTCATGGCATATCCCTCAACCTTAAGCAATTTTTTTTCAAATTAACCCCCAGGCTAAGTAGTTTAAGCTAAAACAAGCTCAAAAATATAAAAATTACTAAAAACATGACTTGAATACATACCATGCAAGTGAATTAACAAAAATCGAAGCTTTTCTCCCCTTTCAATGGTGTTTTCAGTTGAACAAGCAAAAACATGTTCATATTTGTCCACTATCAACATGTATGGTATTATTACCAACTTTCTTTTCCATAGCCAAATAACCCATTAAATTAATAGAATTCAACTTTTGCTTCTATTATAATTTAGTCCTTTTTACCTAGTTAACTATGTAAACTTCAAATTTCTTAACGAAACTTTAATACGACTCTAATATAACCCCATAGACCTTAAATAAATATTAAAATATTTATACTCTCATCAGAATCGTGGTCCCGAAACCACTATTTTTGACACCACTGAAAAAATGGGTCGTTACATGTATCATGTTCAAGATGATAGAAATCAAGGGATAAGTAGAGAACGAATGCTGCAGCTCGATGAATTAGATGAGTGGTGAGTAAAGGTTTATGAGAAACCGAGAAAGTACAAAAGAGTAACAAAGAAACGCCATGATGTTCATTTAAAGAGGAAAAACCAATTCAAAGTTGGAGTTGTTAGACAAGTTAGATCCACAAATATTCCCTGCAGAGCTTAAGTTAAGATGGTCGAACCCATTTGTGGTACAAAACGTATTCTCATACAAAATCATTGAGGTAATACATCCTAAATATGACACACTTAAGGTAAACAGTCATCGACTCAAACTTTATTTTGGTAATGATATTGATAACAAGAGAAAGGAGCTCCAGCTCCAAGATCCACCTTAACCATTAGCTTGAAAAGGGAAGTCGAGCTTAGACTCTAAATAAGTACTTCTCGAAAGGCAATCTAAGTGTGTTTTTTTATTTAATTGTATTTAATTTTAATTATTTTTGCGTGCTTAGTACACTTATTTTTTATTATTACTAAAAAATGGAAAAAAATAAAATTGAAAAAGAAAGTGGTCCACATGGTCCGAGGTGTTGTATACTCATCCTAGTGGATTTTGGTTCCCCGAGACCAAGTTGTTTGAACATTTTATAAGGCATAAGATTTATACTAGCACCCAAATCAGCCAAAGTTTTTTTCTACATTTAAGCTACCAATCAAACATGGAATAGTAAAACTCTCTGGATCTTTAAGCTTGGAGGGTAGTTTGTTTTGGAAAATGGCCGAACAGTCCTCATTGAGCTTCATAGTGGACACGTCATCTAACTTCCTTTTATTTGTTAACAACTCCTTAAAAAATTTGTATACTTTGGCATCTACGAAAGGGCTTCAACAAAAGGTAAGTTAATATGAAACTTTTTAAAAGTTCAATAAATTTAACATATTGTTCATTCATGCGGACTTTCTTTACTTTTGTCGGATATGAAATTGGTGGTTTGTATTCACTAACCACCGACTTATGCTCTTTTTTGCATTCTTCAACCTCATTACTTTTCTCATCAACGTCTAGATTCAGCTTCTTTTTAGGCTTGACTAACCCTTTTACGCTTCGTACAGTGATTGTGTGGACTTGCTCCTTTGGATTGGTTTCAGTTTTACTAGGTAAACTGTCTTATTGTCTCTCCGAAACCAATTTTGTAAGCTGACTAATCTGATTCTCGAGGCCTTGAATAGATGCATGCTAATTCCTCAAAGTTGTCTCAGCATTATGGAATCTAGTTTCTGAAACTGAAATGAATTTTGTTAACATCTATTCCAGATTCAGCTTCTTTTCTTGCTGATAAGGTTACTAAAAATCCGAAGGGGTTGTGACCTTTGATTTCCTTGACCACCCCAAGAGAAATTCGGATAATTGCTGGATTATAATTATTACTATAGGGGTTATTCTGAGGTTTAAAATTTTTACCTATAAAGTCAACTTGCTCGTGCTCCATGTTAGACTTGAAAGGCAAACATCCTAGATTAATCATCCTCGCTCCAGTTGCATCGCATTGCATTATCGGATTCACCTGTTTAGCCAAACTCAAACCATCAATTTTCTTACCAAGCGCTTCAACCTAACTTGCTAACTTAAAAATTGCATCAATATCAAAAACTCTAGCTGCTTTGCCAGGTTTTACTCTCGTAACTTGCCACTGAAAATTATTTAGTTCCATATCCTCAATAAACTCTTAGGTTGCCTCAGGTGTTTTGTTATTCAATGTTCCGCCAACTGTTGCATCAATCATCTATCTAGTTAAGGGATTCAAACCATTGTAAAAAGTTTGAACTTGGAGCCACAAAAGTAGTCCATGATGAGGACACCTTCTCAAAAAATTCTTAAATTTCTCTCATGTATCGCAAAGTGTCTCAATATCAAATTAAACAAAAGAAGAGATGTCATTCCTCAACTTAGCTGTTTTAGCTGGAGGAAAATATTTCAACAAAAACTTCTTAGTCATCCGAGCCCAAGTAGTGATGGAACCCCATGAAAGTGAATTCAACCACTGTTTTGCCATACTCATCAAAGAAAATGGGAACAACCGTAAGCGCGTGGCATCATCAGTAACACCATTAATCTTGAATGTGCCATAGATCTCCAGAAAGTTAGTTGAATAAGCATTTGGATCTTCATCTTGCAACCCATCAAATTGAACATACTATTACACCATCTAAATTGTGCTCAACTTAATCTCAAAATTTTTTGCATCAACATTCGGTTTGACGATACTCGATTCAGCCCTAATCAGTGTGGGCTTAGCATAGTCATACATAGTACGAGGAGCAGGAGGTGTAAGAGGCTACTGGTTATTTTGATTATCATCCATCTCATAGTAATATCCTTTTCCTCTTAATCTTCTATTAAAACTTGTTGACCTTGCATTGCTTCTCTGACCTCTCTACGATTTTTATGAGCAATTCTTTAAATCTCACTAGAGAATCAAACAAAAGAAAAATTAAAATGTAAAAATTAAATTAAAAACAAAAAAATGTTAAAATTAAAAAAAATTGGCTAAATTAATATAAATAAACTTTTCTTAATATTCTAGTTCCCGATAACATCACCAAAAACTTGATGTCCACAGAACCAACTAAAAATTTGACTAATGTAAGTGCACCTATCAATTAATAGTATAGCTACAGTGAGCAAGATATCGTTCCCACGAAGACTAAAAAGTGCTAGTAATTACCGATTTCTATTATTTAACCTAATAAATCGAGTGATTGATTAAAACTAAAATTAACTGAATTAATTAACTAACGAACACAACAAAGAACAATTCAACAAAATAATTGATTAACAACCAAGAAGAAAAACAATACCCAGGAAAGAATTCACCTAGATTTCATCTATTACTATCAATCTAAATTACTCAATTTCTTTACTTAGTATCTTGATTTGTAGGAATCCCTAAATTCTGTTAATATCTCTTTTGAAAGTAAGAGCAATTGACTCTAGGTTGATTAATTGAAATTTCTTTCTAATTAAAACCCCTATTATCACATTAACTCGATTTATGGATTCCCCTATTAGATTTGACTCTAATCTGGTAGATTTATGTCGTCCTATTTCTACGATTGCATGCAACTCCACTCAATTACTCAAGATCTACTATTAAACAGGGTCTATTCTTCCTCTAATTCAAGCACATCAAACATAGATCAATAATCTAGAAATATCAAATCAATAATTAAGCACACACAATTGAGAATAAAATCTAAGTATTTATTACGTAAAAAAAAATTAAACGACATAATTCATCATAAGGTTCATCTCCCCTAAGTATTTAGAAAATTAGTTCCTACTTGAAAATAAAAACATCCAAAATATAATATAACCGCAAGAAATAAACTCTTGATGGTTTCCTAGGAAATCAAATACGAATATTCAATCTTGACAAAAATTTGCTTCAGAATCGACTTCAATTGTGTTTTCGAGTTATTTTCTTGAGTATTCTATGGCGGCTCCCTTTTATCTTCTTATTTTTGTCATATATACGTATTAAAATGCCTGAAAAACCTAAAACGTGATTTCCTGCAGTTTAGGGTGCAAATTTGCGAAATCAACACGACCTACCATATGGCTATATAGCAGGCCGTGTGGCCCACACAGCCATGTGTCCAGGCCGTGTGGAATGGGTCAGCCCGTGTGGCTCTTGTAGTTTGATCTAATTTTTCATTTTTCACTCGTTTTACGTTCTTTTTGCTCCGAAATGCTTTATTAAGCATAAAAACATGAATTTAAAGTATTAGGAGCATAAAATTCACAATTAACATTACATAATCATCCAAAAACGCATTAAAATGAGATTAAAACATGTTACTTTTAGCACTTATCAGGCAACTTTTAAAAACTTTAACAATTTCACAAATTAGTAGACGGGTTAGCTAAATCAAGCTCTCGAGACATCAAAAACATAAAAATTACAAGAAAATGACTTAATTACTTTTTAAATTGAATGGCTGAGAGTTCATAAAAAAATGGATTCCTATGTTTTTTTTTTAGTTTCGGTTGAAGAAGAAGCAATATAAAAGATGGTGACATTTGATTTTAACTTATATAACTTAATTAATTTATAATTAATCCTAATTAGTTTAATTAATCAATAACTAATTAACATTAACCTTACTTAGAAAAATTTAGTGGGTGATACTTGGCTATTCCGACCGTTTGGTCATTTAATAATGGCCTATTTATTCATTTGGTCCTCTTATTAATTAAAATTTCTTAATGATTAATTTTTACCACTTTTACACGTTAGTCCTTGTACCTTAATTAGTCACTAATTCAACAAAAGTACCTATCTAAAATTCAATTCACCTATACAACAACTCCATAAATATTTTAAAAAACATTTACGAGCTTGATTTACAGAAATAAGGTCTCGATACCTCATTTTCTAACACTATTGATTTTAGGGTCGTTACACTTGTACCTTAGTTAACTATCCAATTGTCAAAATTAAAAGACCAAACTTTAATTAAACTTTATACTAACCTTGGAAATGGGTTTCCAAAATTACCGTTTTCGACACCACTGACTTTACGGTCATTACACTTGTACCTTAGTTAACTATCCAATTATAAAAATTAAAAGACCAAACTTTAATTAAACTTTATACTAACCTCATAAATGGATTTCCAAAATTACCGTTTTCGACACCACTGACTTTCGAGTCATTACATAACACTTATAATCGCATGTTGTATGAGATGCTAAAATAGTGAGTTACCTCTCTAGGCAATGCCCCACAAATGTAGGAAAACTGAATTGCGTAAACATATCACGTGTTCATTGTTTTTCTCCTTTACTCATCACCGATTCTTAAAGTAGGTGACACTACTTTTAAGTATTGGTTCTGGCATTGCTTGATTTTGCTTGCAAATATCGTTTAATTATTTCAAAAAGCATTAATACCACAATTAAAGTAAATATATCAATTTAATTAATTAAAAAATTTTAAAGGTATCGAACAAATAAAATTAATGAGATTTAAACTAAAATATGCACAATAGTATAGCATACAAAACTACAAGTTCTACAAAGAAAAGTTTGACAATTCACATATATGTCATATCTGCAAAATTAAAGAAACGTTAACTTTTAAATTAAATGAAGAATTAAAATATTTCTTTTTTGTAAAATTGGATTCTAAATATAAATAAAGAGAAAAAATCTAGAAGTAGAATATAAAAGTGGAGGATTATAATTTTTAAACATAATAACTATAAAATATACATAAATTGTGACATGAGTTATTACTTCACTATCTGCTGCAATTTCTAATGGTTCCTCATAATATGTATGCAAAGATACCCCACAAAGCTGTCCCTGATGTTAATTTATAAAATCTATCTTCGTTTCTACAATTACCTACAGAGCATCCTACAAAAAGTAGCATATTCCATTGCCGGTGTATGAACTGCAATTTTAAGCATATTTTGCTATATCAATTTAATACATCCAGTCTCACGATAAAAACGTGACGTATAATGTGCGGTACAGATACTATTTGCCGGATATAGTATACGTGGTTGAAACAAACACAAATACAACTTATTTTCTTTTAAGTTTAAAATTTGGAGTAGATATTATTAGAAATGATTTATCTGAATATTAATTTGGATTAAATAAAATTAGACTTAAATTATAAAATAGATGAGCTTCGATTATACAAAATTTTTAAATCAATAATTTTTTTCTAATTTAAAAGTTTTGAGGTTTAATTGTGTAGATTCT
>CM025151.1:28962867-28976499 GCA_013467495.1 Gossypium gossypioides
GGAGGTGGCGGTAGCAGTTGCCAATGACCGGTGGCCGCGGCGGACGTGCGACGACCCTGTAGTCGGAGGGGGAGAGAGGATTTGAGAGAAAAAAAGAGAAAAGAAATGAAGTGTTTTTTTTTTTAAAACTGATGCAAAATGAATATTTTATCATTTTTTTAACTTATATAGCCCCTTCAAAATGACGTCGTTTCGAGCTTGACCCGATGATCCAACCTGAACCTCTCTAAGATCCGTGCATTTTTAAATGAAAGGTCTAATTGCTTTTTTGGTCCTTCCGCTTTTTTGCCCCTTTTTAATTTTGTCTTATTTCCCTTTTTATTTGTTTAAATTTTAACCCTTTTATTTTATTTTCTTACGATTCAGTCCTTTGACCCACTGTTGACCTAAAGGAATGACATGGGGTTGGGAAAATAACATAATCTTTTTATTCTCGATTAACTCGAAAAAAGAAGACCCTTTCCATAAAATTTAATTTAGTTAGCAATATTTTAATCAAATCATGCAAGAAGGGGATCGTATTTTAAATTTTCTTTGAATTCTCAATTCTAGACACTATGACATCAAGAAATCAACTAGGTATCAATTTTGGGCGTTATGAGGGTGTTAATCCTTCCTCGTAATTAACCAACTCCCGGACCCATTTTTTGGATTTTGTAGACCGAAAATTATCGTTTTAGTAAATCTAACCTTTTATTAAAATGATCAAATTTTGAAGTGATCCAATCACACCTAATAAAAAGGATTGGTGGCAACTCCATCTTTGTTTTTAAAAAATATAAAAGGTCGATTTCTAAATAGGTTTCGACACTTTAAATTTTAAAAATTTAGTAAAAGAAGTTCATTAAAGGCAAGGGATACATAAAAAAATAAAAATCATGGCTAATACTTTCCTTACGATCCATTATTCCTTACAGAAGTCGCAGATGCACTCTTATGCTTTTTTTTAACCATCCCTTGTCTCTATTAAACTTATTTTTCTCCCTTTGAACATTCATCCCTCTAAGTTCCTTTCAAGACTCTCTTTCACTAACCTTTCAAAAAAACAATGAAAGTCTTAAAACTCATGTCCTCCTTTACTTGCACCAAAGAAAAATACGCTTCCAATTGCAATAGTTTCTAATGTTAGGCTTCCATTGGTTATTTCAGTCTTTCAATAAAAACCTTTAATGGAAAGAAACGTGGTTTGAAGGAAGGAAGAGTCGTGGGGCTAAAGAATGGAAGAATTTGAATCTTATGACGAAAAAAATTCAATGGTCTTGATGTGTCTGTGATTCCCTAAAAATGTTCACAGATTACCATATAATAGTTTTCCAAAAAGCATAAGAGTGTATCTATGACTCCCGTAAGGGATAACAAGATGTGAAGAAAGACTACCCATTATGGAAAACTATTTGAGAATGCCAACCTCTCAGGCAGCACTTTCAAGAGCTCTCTGCAACCTTTCCTTCTCCTTGTTGAAGGCTAACCCATGATGCCATCCAACTCTGCTCAAGCTCTTTGAAAAGAAATAGTACAAGGGTTGTTTCCCTCAAAGACCATAGCTGTGGCTTTCCCCAAACTTGTACAAACAAATGGTGGAGAAAATAGTTCTAAAGCATCTTCATAATAACAATTGAAAAATAGAACAATTTCCTAAACACTTCAAAATCACAAACAATGGAACAAAGAATAGAAAATGTACTCAAAGAGGAACTAGTAGTGAGCATCTCACATTGCTCGAACCTTAAACTACAGCTCGATACTTATAAACTCACTATAATAGTCTGAAAAGCAGTTCTAAATGCCCTTTTGGTAGTTACAACCGAAATATAGGCACTAAAGGGCCCTCCAAACATCTCTTTCTTAGTGGTGACAAGATCGCTCCTAGAAGATGCACTCGTAGAAGGATGAGCACGAGCAAATGTCACGCCTCATGAGTGAACAATGCCTTATCAAGCTCAAAATTGAGCAAACACGAGAAAATCGATCCATGAGGTTCCTAAAATGCCTCAAAAGACTTTAGAATTCTGAAGGGACCGAATCCGTGTAGAATGTTCCAAAAGTTCTAGAATACTTCATCATTATATATCATTTAATGAGTTAGGTAGGAAGGTTCTAAAATTAGATCTTGAACGTCGATTAGGATCAATTGTAACCGTTGGATCGCTTAGTGCTTGCCTATATAAGGAGAGGTTCCCTCCCTCATTTGTATCCAAGCTAGCTTATTTAAGTAATAGAAATACTTCCACATTCTCCCAACTCTTACATTATTATTTTTTGTGCTAATCTATATTCCTTTTTTCGTTTCTTGTCTAGGCTGAGTGTGCCAAAGCCACACTGAGTAAGGATCGAAGGCTTACTTAGGCTCGTTTGCAGAAATCGAGTCTAAGGTTGCATGTTTGTATGGCTAATGTTCTAAGCATTTGACACAAAGGTAGTCTTAGTTTGAGCCATCTTTTGTCTCAAGCCTGTAGAATTGCTAGCTCTTTTTTGAGAAACCTTTTTTTTGAAGTTACCCAACACTGAATCCATGGATCTGGCATCCATGGATCTTTGAGTATTTCTTGAAGTCCCTACACAAGAAAAAGAAACAGTTAGGTCCTACATGATGCTTAAAAATGAGTAAAAGTTAACAAATATGCACACAAACTTATTAAGACAATAATTAAGACGTAAGGTATCTATTAGAAAGGCCCTCCAATGATTATCAAGTCATTTCATCGTTGATAAATATAGTTCCTAAGGGTTTATGCATCCACAACCGCATTCAAAGGATGGACATCCAAGGAAACTCCCTCATTATCTAAAGATAGCTTGATGTCAAAATATAATCCACTACCATCCATTTTTTATCGATGGGAATGGAGGAGATAACCTCTGCTAATGTCTCTGCAAATCTTGCATCAACATGAACAACTGCATTAGTTCCTTCAAAGTCAACAGTTGTAAAATATCTAGGCTCCCTGCAAACTCCCTTTTTCGGGTAATAATTAATCTCCACCACCTTCTGGACATCGTTTTATGACATATACCACATTCAATCTCATCCAGACCCCCACCAAGCAGTACAAGATTAGCATCTTCCAAAACCTTCAACTTATGATCCGAGCACAAACCATGATGGGCTATGTACATCTAAGGTTCAAGAATCAAAACTAGCAAAATTCTTGCCACCTCAGCATTATAATTATGAGGCCATGCTTAACTAATATGGACCCTCCCATCATTATTACGAAGCCTTTTGTAAAGTCACTCCTTTGGTAACCATTCAGACTCATCCCTAGCAAATGAAATAGCTATACCTTTTGAAGTGTAATGGTGCGAGGAACAATTAAAGTACTCCCCTTGTGGAGGACATTGTACTAAACCAAAGCCTCCTTACTACTATCTAATTGTTGTTTAAATTTGTAGCTTTTGTTTAGGGGCATACTTCGTACAATGGGAAAAACCAAAATCTTCTCTAAACTTATGCTCCAGGAGGATGTACTTACGTCAATCCAAACTTAGGTTACTAACCTTCTTATATAATAGGTTATCGACAAGCTACCCTAGTCACTTAGAAAAACACACTAGCCTGAAATACAATATTTGATTTAATTGGGTCAAACTATACAAATTTTGAAATACCATTAGTAATGGAACCTCCCGACACTTGCTACATAAAATCAGAAAACCCTACCAATATCCACCATGAAGAGCCCATAAGTTGTCTAAGGGCTACACTATAAAAATTTAGCACCTCGCCGATGAAACGTTGTAGAGGCAGATGAAACCCAGCCCCCAAAATGTATAATGACAAGTAAAACCCAAGCTTTCTTCTATCATGACTCAACCCACTCACTAAACTCAATGGGTATTCACCACAAGGGATGTTAAATTCATATCAATGGTTTTCTAGTTGAATCCCACAATAGACCAACAACTAATGCGTCTCATTAATATTAGTCGTGGACTCGAGCGGAACACTAGCAACTACCTCCCTCTTCGAATGTGGAGTTTTATTCTCCTTCTGACCACCCTCACCATTGGCCCTACTACCGCCTCTCCCCCTTGATTACCACCGGCCATTAACGATATACGAATAGAAACTCGAAAACAAAGGAATAAAACTTTCACTTGTCCTCTAATGACACTTAAACAAAATCCATGAAATTTTCTAATCAACCAAGAAACAACAAAGATGAAAGAAGAATGGAACGCAAATTACCCACTCATTAAACTCAATGGGTATTCAACACAGGAATCCTAAATTCATATCGATGGTTTTCTAGTTGAATCCGATGACAAAGCAACAACTTAAGCATCTCATTAATGTCAATCATGGGCTAGAGCATAACACTGACAACTACCTCCCTCTTCGAATGTGGAGTTCCCTTCTACCTTTGACTGCCCTTACCATTGGCCCTACTACTGCCTCTCCCCCTCTATTATCATTGGCCATTAACGATATACAAATAGAAACTCAAACAAAATAAAAATAAAAATTTCACTTATCCTCTAATGATACTTAAACAAAACCCGAGAAATTTCCTGATTAATGAAGAAAAAATGGGGGTAAAATAAGAATGAAAGGTAAAGGATAAAGGAAACAAGATTTTAAAGAAAGAGAAGCTTGAAAACTTTGAAAAATTTTCAACATAAGTAAAGAATTAAGGTTCAAATTTTAAGATACTTAAAGCCTCCTCAATCAAACTACACCTTCAAAACGACTACAAACACAACGTTTCATGGACCACTTCGCACTCAACATGTGCCACCTAAAAAGACCTAACAACAAAGTTTATTATTATGACCATTTCTTAATGATGTATTGCAATGTACGACAGTCAACACACATGTCTAAAATGCTCAATATGTGATACATTCTCCTCCTAGTGTTACTTTCATATGTGAAAACCTACCTCTTTAACCCCACAAATTGTTGGAGCACCAAACCCTCTGGAACCCCTTCGCGAGCCTTGCAAGTGAAAGTTCAACTATGCCACCTAGCACATCATTTAACCCTCGAGAAGGTCTCGAGGTAGGCCATATTATAACCTTCCCTTTAATCAGGGGAGCAATTGTTATACCTCGCCACTTGTGACTGTAAGCTGTAACTCTTTCACCTCGCACATGCTTTAACCTTTAGAAATGTTTCAAGGTAGGCCACTTCATAACCTTGATCAATGGAAATCATTATACCTCGCCAATAGGATACACATGACAAAACACGCATGCCATCCACGTAGAGCCCCTCGAAATGACTCCTTAAAGTGACCCTTTACAAGACAGCTCTCAATTGGGATTACTTTCTTAAAACCCCTCACCTAAAGACGAACAAGCTCACATGTCACCTAGTGTGTAACACCACAAACTTGGCCTAGACGTTATGGTAGAATCTGGGAATGTTACAAGGAAATGTTGTAAATCCGTCTTTTTTTAAAAAAAAAAACATGTTGTTGTGCTTACCAATTAAACTGTCAATTATTTACATTTTCATTTTAAACAAATAATTTGCAGCGAAAGTTCTTAATGTTTTAAAAACCTGAGTTTGTTTTATCGAAAATGGTTAATTTCACAAATCGTATTATCACATATCATGCAAGATATTCCAAATTAAAAATCCAAATCCGAAATTTAACCCAAATGTCCAAAGTGTCCCAAAATTAAAAAACTCTCAAAACCAGAAAATTTAAGTAAATTTTATGTAAATAGAGTTTTACGGAAAAGTGGTTACATTTGAGCTACCGTCGTACCAACCCGCCTAAGTCTGAGGGTTACCTGAATGAAACAGACAAACAGAGAGTGATTTTTGATAACACTGTATGTAACACATACATAAACATAAATTCAGAATCAATCTCATGGTAGAACAGATACAGACGTAAATCTTTTGCAGAATCAAAATTGTAACAGATTCACACAGATACAAATATGCATAATCCTACCCCCATCCTCTACACACCAACTCCGACCATCCCAACACACCACGTGGGGAATGAAACACCCACCCAGCCCTACACATCGCATAGTGTTCATATGATACTTTTTAAAATAATCGTAGCATTGCTGCCAGTATATTGGTGAAATACCACCTTACACAGAATACTTACTCCTCATAATACAAAACCCGCCCCATAACCAGATACAGATAGAGCATCAGATAAAACAGAATAATAGATACTAGAATGTATATCACATGCATGCTCGTATAATGAATACTATACATGCTCATACATAGCAGAACATATCATACATATCATTCTACACAAAACTCATGTAGATGTTATTTACGTCAATTTCAATCTAACAGTGTGCCAGATTTCATACTTTAAGGTTATACCACATATACCGACCCTACGGAAGGCCCACAATTGATCGGAACGACATGTATGACTCTAGGGAAAATTTCTAACATTTGGGCCCACACGTCCGTATGGCTTGCTCGTGTAGCCCACAAGCCCAAAATGGCCTAGCCCGTGTGGCCCACACATGCCCATGTGGCCCACACGGCTATGTGGCGTGGACAAGCCCTAATTTTGACTTTCGTCGATCACTATTTCTCGAGTTTCTCGTTACACACCTGGCTCGATTTTAATGCGAACACTCACAAGATAACCAGAACCTAAAATTCGTCAATAAAACGCCCAAAATCAATTTTAATTCCTCAATTTCTATCAAGTCACCACTCGACTACAACGGAACCATAAACAACTTCAAATAAAAGATTGCACTCATAATCATTTCAAATGCTTACCCACATCCACGACAGCCCCTAAACCCTACTTCGCAACAGGAGAGTCTCGAATTTCTTGAATATCACCTAGCAAAACGATACACAGAATCAACTTATACTTCAAACTGAATACTAGGACATTAACAAATATTCTTTCCAAAACCACAGCAAACCCTTACTTACGAATACTTACAACCAACTACCCGGAAACTCAAATTGCAAAAGAGATGAAGAAGATCCCCAACACCACGCAAGAGTACAATTAAAATCCAACCGAGGCAAGAATCACCACCAATTGAATGAGATAGTAAGAACGAAGAAAAATCAAGATAGAAATAAAGAAAACAATGAAGAAACAAGAACTGACATGAAAAATAGGTGGGAAATGTAGGAAAGAGGAGTTTTGGGAAAACGAAAAAAATTAAAATTAAATAAAATTTAAAATAATATCTCAACTTTCCACTAACCATCAAATTCCACTAAAATCGACCTACTAACTCTCATCCAACTACCATAGAATTTTAGTCCCACCAATTCTCTACCACACAACCAACACACACTCACAAGAGCAAAAATTATCATCCTTCGCTCACACGGGGCTTCAAACACAGGACCCTAAGGCAAGCTAACACCTTACCACTTGAACCAGCAGGCTCATTCTGATATGAGTTGACCGAAAATATAATATAAGCCCAACCATTAGGGATAAGGCTAAGAACAAAAATAGCAGAATTTTAAAAAGTGGGACTAGAACTCAAGACCTCCAATACACACTCAAATCACTCAACCACTGAAGCAGATACTTACTTATGACAGAATTCGTTAAAACAAGATTTAATAAATCAAGGAGTTACAACTCTACCACCTAAAAGAAATTTCGACCTCGAAATTTACCTGACTCAAAAAGATGCGAATACTGTTGACGAATCGAGTCATCAAGTTCCCACGTGGCTTCCTCAGTGCCATGATTCTGCCACAGAACCTTCACTAACAGAATACATTCCCTCCTCAACTTTAATGTCTCGATCCAGGATCTAAACCGGCTCCTCCTCAAAAGTGAAATCTGGTCTAACCTCAATCTCTTTAACAAAAACAACATGAGATGGGCCAGACTGATACCGCCTCAACATAGAAACGTGAAACATATCATGGATACAATCTAACTCTAGAGGTAGCTCTAGCTAATAAGCAACCAGTCCCACACGCTTGAAAATTTGATACAGCCCAATGAACCTTGTGTTAAACTTGCCCTTACATCTAAACCGAAGAACCTTCTTCCACGGAGATACCTTAAGGAATATGTAATCACCCACAGAGTACTTAATGTCCCTCTTTTTTAGATCTACATAGGACTTTTGTCTATCAAAAGTCGCCTTAAGACAATCCTGAATCAGTCTAATTTTGTCTTTAGTCTCAGAAACCAACACATGACCTAAAACCCGTCACTCACCCAACTTAGTCCAACACAACGGAATACAACACTTACGACCATACAGAGCCTCGTAAGGTGCCATCTGAATACTAGACTAGAAGCTTATTGTAGGCGAATTGGCTAATGGCAGAAAATCTTTCCAACTACCTCAAAAATCAATCACATAACCCCGAAGCTTATCTTCTAGTATCTGAATCACCTTCTCAGATTGACCATCTGTCTAAGGATAGAATGTAGTATTGAAATACAACCTCGAACCCAGAGCCTCATAAAGTTTTATCCAAAATCAAAAAGTAAAGTGAGGATCTGTATCCGAAATAATCGAAACTGAAACCCCATGAAGTCTCACAATTTTTTATATGTACAGCTTGGCCAACTTCTAAAGAGAATAATCTATCGAAACGGGTATGAAATGGGCAGACTTGGTCAACTGATCCACGATGACCCATCAGGATCCTTCTTAATAGGTGTTAAGGGCAACCCACTAACGAAGTCCATAGTCACACGTTCTCATTTCCACATAGGAATCTTAACGGGTTGAAGCAAACCCGAAGGCAACTGATGTTCAACCTTAACTTGCTAGCACGTCAGACAACGAGAAACAAAGTCTGTCACTTCCTGCTTCAAACCATGCCACCAGTATAGTTCACGAAGATCCCGATACATCTTTTTTCTATCGAGATGCATAGCATAAGGGCTACTATGCACTTCCCGCAGAATAGACTATCTCAAATTAGAGTCATTTGGTAGACAAACCCAACCTCGAAAACATAGAACCCCATCACTATTCAGCCTAAAATCAGACGTACTACCATCCTCTGAACCGCTGAACCAAAGAATCATCCCTAAATTGTTTATCCCAAATCAGATCAATCCAAGTCGGCTTAACTTGCAACTAAGCTAACAGACTCCTATCATCAAACAGACTTAGGTGAGCAAACATCGCCCTCAAATTAGACATTGTCCTACGACTAAGAGCATCGGCCACCACATTGGCCTTACCAAAATGATACTCAATCGTACAGTCGTAATCCCTAAACAAATCAATCTATCTACGTTGCCTAAGGTTTAATGTGATCGGTGTAAATGATACACCTCTCACCATATAGATAGCGCCTCTAAATCTTTAAGGCAAAGACCATGACAGCTAACTCGAGATTGTGCGTCAGATAATTTCCCTCATGTGACTTAAGCTGTCGGGATGCATAAGCCACAACCTTACAATCTTGCATCAGAACACATCCCAAACCGACATGTGACGCATCACTATATACCACAAACTCCTTACCAGGTTCAAGCTGTATCAGAACAGGAGCCTGAGTCAAAATAGATTTGAGCTTCTCAAAGCTCTCATGCTGCTCATCAGTCTAAACAAAAAGGGTGTTCTTACGTAACAGCTTAGTTAGAGGAGCTACAATTAACGAGAACCCCTCAATAAATCTCTGATAATAGCCCATAAGACCCAAAACTGTGGATATCAGAAACATTCCTAGGTTGTTTCCAATCAAGTACAACCTCATTCTTTCTAGATCAACTCGGATCCCCTCAGCAGAAACCACATGCCCCAAAAATGTTACTTCCCTTAACCAGAATTCACACTTACTCAACTTAGCGTAGAGTCGTTACTCACGAAGTATTTGAAAGACTACTCTAAGATGCTCATCATGATCATCTTCAGTCTTAGAGTACACAAAATGTCGTCAATGAAAACCATAATAGTCTGATCCAAATAAGGCTGGAAAACCCAATTTATCAAATCTATGAATGTAGCCAGAGCATTCGTCAAACCAAAGGGCATTACTAGGAACTTGTAGTACCCATAAGGAGTCCAAAAGGCAGTCTTATGAACATCAACCTCCTTAACCCTAAGCTAATGATACCTAGAAAGGATATCTATCTTAGAAAATACAGAAGCCCCACGAAACTGATCAAACAAGTCGTCAATCCTCCGAAGTGGGTACTTGTTCTTCACAGTTAGCTTATTCAGCTGTCAGTAATCGATACACATTCTTATGGTACCATCTTTTTTCTTTACAAACAAAACTGGTGCCCCCCACGGAGACACACTAGGACGGATGAACCCACAATCCAAGACCTCCTGAAACTGAGCCTTTAGCTCCATAAGCTCCTTTGATGCCGTGCGATAAGGAACGATGGACACTGGAACTGTACTTGACAAAAGCTCAATATCGAACTTCACTTCCCAATTTGGAGGAAAACCCGATAATTCCTCATGAAAAATATCCAAAAATTCATTAATTGTTCAGATGTTCCCAACAGAAGAGTCCACAAAAGCTGAATCACTTACAAAGGTCAAATACGCTTCACATCTTTTTTGAACTAGTTTTTCGGCCATAAGAGCGGACATCATACTGGATAAGTAATCCCGACGTTCACTGATCATAACCACCTCTACATCATTTTTAGAACTTAGAACTACCCTCTTAGTCGCGCAATCCAAACTGACTCGATGCTCCACAATCCAAACTGACTCGATGCTCTACATGCCAATCTATACCCAGAATTAAATCAAATTCCCCAAATAGAAGCTCCATCAGATTAGCCGAAAACACAACCCCTTGTACCTCCAACGGTACATTCCTATACAGTCTATTCATTCGAACAAATTGACCTAACGGACTCAGTACCGAAATCTCACCAGAAGTACTCTCAATAGGAATCTCCAAGTTTACAGAAATAGAATTAGCTACATAGGAATGTGTCGACCCTATATCTATTAGTACAAACTAAGGGGCATCAAATAGAAAAAAATGTACCCGTAATCACATCAGTGGTATCTACCCATACCATTATAACCCCATACAAAGTAAGGGGCATCCAATGCAGGTTGTCTCGCCTCAGTCTGATTAGCACCTCTGCCCGGTGCTCTCTGTCATCTACCCATACCATTATAACCCCTGGCCGGATCACGCCCCTAGGCGACTACTGAACTACCCTTTGAGGCTAAACAAAACCTAAAGTTGGAGCTTACATCTGATCAGAATGCTATGGGCAATCTTTGATACGGTGCTCCATCGACCCACATCGAAGACACGCTCCCAACCTCCTTCAACACTCGCTCGGATGGTGTCTACCACAGTCACTACACCCCTAAGCCATAGTAAGAGCAATTGCAACCTCAACTCTAGATGGCCTATTAGATGTGTCCCGCTTCTTAGGCCTCTAAACAGAACTAGATGGCTCCGAATCCCTCTTATTCTTACCTCTCTCACGATCTCTATTCTGGCACTCAACGCGCTTAACCTCTTCGGCAATCTTCGTCTTATCCACCAAGACGACAACTCTCGCTCCCTCTATAGAGCTATCAGAACTCTCAAATTATCCCTTAAACCATCTTCAAACCAGACACACTTCTCATACTTGGTTGCCACTATCCCACGAGCGTAACGACTTAATCTCAAAAATTTAGCATCATACTCGACCACAGTCCTATCCCCCTAAGTGAGGTTCATAAACTCACGTCTACGATCATCTACATAACTCGCCCCCATATATTTCCTCTGGAAGGCAGTCTTGAAATATTCCCAATTAATCCGACCCGGTTGAATACCCTCATCAATCGTTAACCACAACTGATACACCTCATTGAGAAGCAGAGATACTGCACCCTTCAATTTCTGCTTAAGGGTGCAGTCAATGACATTCATTATCCTCTTAGTGGCCTCCAACAGCTCTAAACAGCTCAGCACCATTAGACCGGAGTCGTTCAGTTACCTACCTAGGGTTCCCAGAACTAGAATGGGGTCCAGCGACAATGCGTTGTCCCTAGTCGAGCGACTATGAGACCCAGTCTCAGCAGGTGTAGCTGGTATCTCGCTCGTATCTAAATTAAGTATACTACCCATCGAGGATGACTCAGCTCGAGTCCATCNCCCGCCGCGCCCACAAGTACTACGACCACGTGTTCCACAAGCACTTATCGTACTCAAATTTATCTACATTACAGAGTTTTATGCATCAGTTTCAGTGTTTATTCGTAAGTATTTTATGCTTTAAATAATTATCAAAAGCTTAGTAGTTTCAGAAGTTTTCAGTCTCTAACTAATTCAGTGCAGTTTTAATCGTTTCAGAGTTTTCTAGCTAAGGTATATCAAAGTTAGAAGTACTTACAGATCGGCGCCGAAGACTCGGTATACCACAAACTTACTTTTCAGATTTCAAAAATAAACTTTACTCGAAAAATAATATTATTTTACAAATAAAATTTTGAACCCAAAATTTCACAGCCCGAGTTTTGCAACCTGACTCTGATACCACTAAATTTAACACCAAAAACCCAACCTAGACGTTATGGCCGAATTTAGAAATGTTGTAAATTCATCTTTTTTTTAAAAAAAAACATGTTGTGCTTACCAGTTAAACCGTCAATGTTTTCTAAAAAATGATTAATTTCACAAATCTTATTATTACATGTCATGCAAGATATTCCAAATTAAAAATCCAAATCCGAAATTTAACCCAAATGTCCAGAGAGTCCTAAAATTGTAAAACTCTCAAAACCAGAAAATTTAAGTAAATTTTATGTAAATAGAGTTTTACAGAAAAGTGGTTACATCCGAGCTTCCGTCGCGTCGACCTCCCTAAGTCTAAGGGTTACCTGAATGAAATAGAAAACCAGAGAGTGAGTTTTGATAACTCAGTGTGTAACGCATACATATACATAAATTCAGAATCAATCTCATGGTAGAACAGATACAGACATAAATCTTTTGCAGAATCAAAATTATAACAGATTCACACAGATATAGATATGCATAATCCTACCCCATCCTCTACACACGAACTTCGACCATCCCAACACACCCCGTGGGGTATGAAACACCCACTCAGCCCTACACACCGCATAGTGTTCATACGACACTCTTCAGAATAGTCGCAGCATTGCTGCTAGTATATTAGCGAAATATTACCTTACACAAAATACTTCCTCCTCATAATACATAACCTACCCTACAGCCAGATATAGACAGAGCATCAGATAAAACAGAATAGCAGATACCAGAACGTATATCACATGCATGCTCGTATAACGAATACTATACATGCTCATACATAACAGAACAAATCATACATATCGTTTTACACAAAACTCATATAGATGTTATTTACGTCAATTTCAATCTAACAGTGTGACAGATTTCATACTTTAAGGTTATACCACATATACCGACCTTACGAAGGGCCTACAATTGATTGGGATGACATGTACGACCCTAGGGAAAATTTCTGAAATTTGGGCCCAGACGCCTATGTGGCTTGCCCATGTGGCCCACAACCTGGGCTCACACAGCCTGTCACACGCCCGTGTGTCGTACACGGCCAGGCACACTGTAACAGCCCGATTTTAGGCCTAGTCGGAACAGTGGTTTTGGGACCACAAATTCGACGAGGACAAAATTTATTTTTATTATATTTTTATGGTCTACGATTTCACAGAATGATTTTTTGAAAATTTCGTTCGAAAATTTCGACGTTTGGGCAC
>CM025151.1:28981183-28993179 GCA_013467495.1 Gossypium gossypioides
GATTGAAAAGATGGTTTGCATAATGTAAACATAAAATTTGTGGAGATATAAAGCTCTAAACAAATTGCCATTACTTTTAAGGATTAACTCTAATTGAAATGATTAGTGTATGAAAGTACGTATAACTTTTCTCCCCTTTCATGTCACCAATTATATGAAGAAATTCAGCTATATTAGGCTTAAAAGCTTCCACTTTGTGTAGTTTTTAGTATCCAAAAATAACCATTTTTTTTCTTTGAGATTTCACAAGAATGCATTCCATGGCTAAAGCTTGGTCCTTGTTACTTCTTCTTATCATTCTTGTCTTTGGTGCATTTGTTGAAGGCAGCCATGGAAGCAAACTCTCTCAAAATTACTACAAATCGACTTGTCCCCAAGTTTTGTCCATTGTCAAAGCTAAAACCGAATCCACTTTAAAGAAGAAACCAAGGATGGGGGCTTCTTTGCTGCGGTTGCATTTCCATGACTGCTTTGTTAATGTGAGCATTGTTTCATAAACTTGTATTTCTTTTTTTGGTCTTAGCTTCAATCTTCTGGCTTTTTGGTTAATGAAAATACCTGCAGGGGTGTGACGGTTCGATATTGTTGGACGATGACTCGACGTTTATTGGTGAGAAAACTGCACTTGCTAACAATAACTCGGCTAGGGGATTCGAACTTGTCGACGACATTAAAGCTGAAGTGGAGAAAACTTGCCCTGGAGTAGTTTCCTGTGCCGATATTCTTGCCATTGCTGCTCGTGACTCGACTGTCGTAGTAAGTCTGCATTTAAGTAGCAGCTGCAACGAGATGTTATGGTCGTTATTTTACGGTTTTGTTTTCTTTAACGTTGATTTTTATTGTAATTGACCGCAATGTGACTGTGAAAATGTCGGACCACCGCAACTAATGGCCTTTTTATCATTTGCAGCTAGGGGGTCCGTCATGGAAAGTTAAATTGGGGAGGAGGGATTCTATCACTGCTAGCAGGGCTGATGCAAACAAGTTCATTCCTGCACCCAGTTTCACCTTAAGTGCTCTCAAATCAAACTTCCATGCTCAAGGACTCTCATTGAAAGATTTGGTGGCACTTTCAGGTAATTAGACTCTTAACTAGGCAAATTCTACATTGTTTCGAGTTATGTTACTCTGCTTCGGGTATATCCAATTTTTATAAGCTTTTTCATGTGTTCCCATATCTAAAAATGTGTCAATAAAGGTGTTTGATATGAGTACTTTAAGAATGATGAAGAGTCCAAGTAAAATAGAGAAAGCACCGGAAGGCGTATACTGTTGTTTTGATTAACTACTGGTTTCATTTTGGAATGGTATGTAGGTGCACACACTATTGGCCTGGCAAGGTGCACAACATTTCGAGCACACATCTACAATGACTCCAACATTGATCCCTCATTTGCCAAGTCCCTGCAACACAAATGCCCCAGAACCGGAAAAGATAACATTCATCGACGCCTTGACTTACGGACACCGATTTCTTTCGATAATTTCTACTTTCGAAACTTGTTGAAAAAGAAGGGTCTCCTCCGGTCCGATCAAGAGCTCTTTAACGGCAAATCAGCCGACTCTCTGGTTAAAAAGTATGCCGCAGATTCTTCCAAGTTTTTCAAACAGTTCACCAAATCTATGATCAAGATGAGCAACATCAAGCCTCTCACAGGAAATTCTGGGCAAATTAGGATCAATTGCAGAAAAGTCAACTGAAAAAACATGGTGTTTGTAAAAGGATTATAGCTACTATTTTCGTTACAATTATCTGTCTCATTTCAGAACTTCAACAATAGCTGCTGTAGAACATCTGGTAAACTTATCAGAAACAGTGAAAACTTACTTTTACTTTCATGATTTGCTTAAAGATGCCTTCAATTCGAGTTGTTTATAACATTGGTTATATCTGCAATCGTGATATATGAGACGGATCTTTTAAGTTTATTATTGTTTATCAGTGTAAAATAAAACTTACTCAAAGGCAGCATTGGAGGCTAAAGGAACCTTAAGCGTTCAATAGAAGATCTTGAAAATTAAGAAAAATAACATCACAACAAACTAAAGTACGTCAATCAACAGAAGGAACTTGGCAACCTACGTTACCTTATTTAATCCTTCCACGTTTTTCCATATCCTTTTGTGATAATTAGCCCAAATCTTTACGCATTTACACACTATAAAAAGGGCCTCATTCATTTCCAATATGATTGGCAACAAATTTGCATTAACCAACATGGCTTTGTTTCGTTCACTGTTACTAATTATTTTGATTGTTGCTGTTTCTTCATGTCAAACCAATGCCCGACTCTCTCGTAATTACTATTCATCCACTTGCCCGCAAGCTTTGTCTATTGTGAAGGCCGAAGTTGCCGCTGCTATAAAGAACGAAACTCGCATCGGAGCTTCGTTGCTGAGATTACATTTCCACGACTGCTTCGTTAACGTGAGTACTCTTCATTTTTCTTGACTTACCTGTGTTTGACAATCCGACACTGAGCCTTCATGATGAACAGGGTTGTGATGGGTCGGTACTTTTGGACGATAACTCGACGTTTATAGGTGAGAAAACCGCGGTTCCTAACAATAACTCAGCGAGAGGGTTCAACGTCGTCGACAACATCAAAGCTCGGCTGGAGAAAGCGTGTCCTGGAGTTGTATCCTGCGCTGATATTCTCGCCATTGCTGCTCGTGATTCGGTTGTTCGGGTAAGTACACTTTGTACCTTACTGCAGTCAATAATGTTATGAATTGATCATTTTCGTGGTGTATGCAGTTAGGGGGTCCGTCATGGAAGGTAAGGTTGGGAAGAAGGGATTCGACAAGCGCTAGCAGAAGTGCCGCAAATGCCTCTATTCCACCACCAACCTCTAATCTAAGCGCTCTTATTTCAAGCTTCTCAGCTCAAGGCCTCTCAATAAAAAACCTTGTAGCACTTTCTGGTAATGCAAATGTCATTTTCGGATAACTACATTTTAGCATAGACAGTTAGACACATCATGTTTCATTTTCGGATTCGCAGGTTCACACACCATTGGCCTCGCCCGCTGCACATCATTTCGGTCACACATTTACAACGACTCCAATATAGACCCCTCCTTTGCCAACTCGTTGCGACGGATTTGCCCGAGAAGCGGCAACGATAGTGTGCTCGCCCCTCTCGACCGTCAAACACCAACTTGTTTTGATAACTTATACTACAAGAATTTGTTGGATAAGAAGGGTTTGCTTCATTCAGATCAAGAGATCTTCAATGGAAGTTCTTTAACTGATGGTTTGGTTAAAATGTATGCAGCCAATACTTCATTATTGTTCAAGGAATTTGCCAAGTCTATGATCAAGATGGGAAACATTAAACCTCTCACAGGAAATGCTGGGGAAATCAGAATCAACTGTCGGAAAGCAAATTGAAACATGTTTCCATACTTGCAAGAAATTTTATTAAAAAAAAAAAAGGTTATCTGTCTGTTGTTTGAAGCGAGTGATTGAGATGTTCATATAATTTAAATTTGTACTATCCTTGTTTTCTCTCCTTTTTTAATAAAATGTTTATGCAATAAAGGGTAAGATATTCGATTTCAAATAAAAAATAATTAGAGTTTTTTAATTCGAGTTCATAGCTCGAGTTATTGAGCAAGTCAAATTTAGATATCTCAATAATTGACTTAAATAGTTAACGTACCTAGTTGAGGTTTATTTTAGAAGTATTAGAAAATCTCAATTCAATCTTGACTTGAAAATCAAATAGAAGTAATTGAGTTCAAAGTTAAATATGAAAATCGAACTTATATTGTATCAAGCAAATGAAATTTAATTGAACCAAATCAAAACAATTCAAACAGTTCAGTTTTTATATCGGACCGACTTCAAATTTTAGAATTAGAACTTACACCAAATTTTTAAGTTTCAAACTTCTTATAACTTCACCTTTACATCCCCAATTAAAAATCAACCCAAAATCTTTGTATATATTAGCTTAAAATGAGTGTAAAAAGTATACTGATTTTTCTAAAGCTCAGGTTAACCCATCTTTGAAACAATTGAGCGAATTGAATGTTAGAATTTCTCTATCAAAAAAAAAAGAACGATTAACTTTTACAGGACCCAACTGATAGGAAGATTAGATGAGCAAAATAAGTTTACTTTGGAAACTGATGAAGAAAGCAGAAATATAATAAAATAAAGTAATGTTTTGCTTAAAATGAGCTCCAGTAACAATCCTTTACTACTTTTATTATAATAGAAAGAAAGGAATAACCCAGAGCCTACTTAGCCTCTGTATAGGGTAAAATGCTTCTTTCATTAGGCTCCACCACTCAATTCCAAGCAAACCACAAAGCTACATATACTTATAATTAATATTAAATTTTATATAAATGTAATGGCTGATTGGCACAATCAAATTGTTGCTTGGCCCTTTGCTTCCAATTTTCCTTTTCCTAAAGTATACTTTTTTATGCAAAGAGATGCTCGTAATATTGTGCTTTGCCTCTTCTATTAAAAAATTAGATAAATTAATCATTTCTTTAAAAAATTTCACCTATTTACAGTTTAAAAATCAGTGTGCTTGATGGAATAACCGGACAATGACACGTGACATGCCACTTGTACACCATGCTGACGTATAAAAACTAATTTTTAAGAGTAGAAATAGATAGAATTTTTAACATGATCAATTTACTTTTTGATCTAATATACAAAGATTAATTTGCTTATTATTTTAAGTACAAAGAGCAAATTATAATATAACTCTTGCTACAGGAGCTTCCATGATACTTTCACCAATGCTCTTATAAAAGTCCAAGAAAAGATTGAACACCCATGCCCGACAACAATCAAATCCGATTAACATAGGCCTAACCTGCATTATTGGTAGTACAACAGCAAAAAGCTTGGACAATACAGGGACAAGACAAAAGTTTCCTGCCAGCATGATACCAATAATTCACAATTGAAAAAGGGAGTCAAGCCCATGCCTTAATGCCAGTGTCGGCAGAGTATGCTTTTTCATGAACTACAGATTTGCTAAACATGGAAAATCTGTCAATCAAACACATTAAAAGCTACTCTAAACGAGTAGAAGTGTAGTCTAAACTATCATGGTGGTTGATTATAATTGGATGCACATTCGCTACTCGACCTACGATGGGGAAGACTTTCAAGCATTATATTACACCAAAAATTGTCAGTGACCATATCCTTATGTTGTTCCGACTCTTGAATTTTCTACATGTTCCAATGCATCAACACCAGTATCCAACAAGGGTATGGATCCAATACAAGTCTCTAAGGACTCTCCAAATACCTGAAAAGCTTGAAAAAAATTGAACATGCCCACGTTGCATACATACTCATTTCCAACACTCGCAGTCGAATCAGAGTATCATTGCTCAACTTGTCAATGAAATCGTGGGGTAAGTCGTGCTTGGAAGCATATACCTCAGCGGCTTAGCCTTCTCTTAAGTGTTGCAATCGTGGTGACATAACCAAACCACTAAGCTCAGCTTAAAACATATTTATCCAAATTATCTTAAAGGATTCATATCATTATGGAAGAAACAAAGCTTCAAAGAGACCAAAGCAAGATATGACTTAATGCAAAAGCAATCATCAACATCAATGTGTAATAACTAATACTAATGACGTAACTAAAGCAAAAAAAAAAAAAGCAATTGTAGATTAAAAAAAGGCATGATATCATTGTTTTCCTTCCTGAAACATGCTCCATCCGATTTTTATGTTTAACACTTGAATTCCACTCCATATCTGTGTGAAAAAAGCAAACTGATCTAAATGCCATAGCACAGCCTATAAACAAGCATTCATGGCATGTTAATGATTCAATAACAGGCAGAATGTAATCATTTTGGAGTTAAATTGATTCCATGAAGTGAAACTACAAATTGTCCATTGACACAGCATTTTGTTTGTCCTTTCTTCTTTTCACCCCTAGTTGAGTAAAATGTTGGAATGTGGAAAGGAAAAGAACAATCTTACTGTCACCTGCCATTATTCGTATCCAAAAATTGTCACGTTGACACCAAGGGAAGCAATCATGACAGGAAGAAACACTGTACATACATGCATCATTACTCAAACTTGGATGTGAGTGTTAAATAAAGGTATGTCAGACACGGTATGTTCAATTTTTCCAAGGTTTGGTTTTATGTAATTTGGAGAATCCTTGGAGTCATATTGTTATACCTGTATCCATATATGCGTCAAACACAAATACATAAAAAAAGATGAAGAGTCAGACAACATAAGTTTTATATATAAGGTTGATAGAGAACTTCTAAATAAATTGTTTTAATGAAAGGCCAAAAACTCCCAAAGATGAATAGCATAATTATCCATTCAATACAAATTAAGAAAGTGAGGAAGTTTTAAGCTAACCTTTCAAAATAGCATTAGCCATGATTTGGAGATATCAATATCACCATCTCCATCCATCTTTTTCCTATATTAAAGACAAGGCGAAAAGACTTTTAGTAAATAAGGTAAGTGAGGGATAGTAAAGAAGAGAACAAGATACAAAGAGTAAAGAATTTAAATAAGATCATATTTTCAATACCTAAATATAACATGCCATCACAAGATACAATAATTCAAATATCTTAAACTTTCATGTTCCAAAAGTCATTTTCTGAGTCCTCAGAGGAACTTGGCTTAGAAATATAGACAAGAGGAAAACTTGGGCATCTAAAGCAAAACTGATTTAAAAGGGAACAACAGTCTTTCACTCTCATCACCTACCATCTCCTTCGAGACTCGATTACGGTAGGAAACAGAACATATATGAATGAAAATTGATACAAAACAAATATGAGGAAAACCAGGGCATCTAAAACAAAACCATTTTAAAAGGGAACAACAGTCTATCATTCTCATCGCCTACCATCTCCCCCGAGACTCAATTATTATATGAAACAGAAGATATATGAATGAAAACTGATAAAAAAAATAAGCATTTGTTAACCAAGTTAGCAATTGTTTCATGCCCTTTTTTTTTCTTTCTATTTTCTAATATCCAAACATATGGTCAAGCACAAGGTACCAAAAGACAAAACATTTGGAACATTTCATTGATCAAAGTTTTGGAGTCCTCGTCTTATAATTGTGGCCTAAACACCTAACAACCTATCAAGTTGAGAGTGAATGCTGAAAATCACTTCCATCTTCTATTTAGTTGTAAATATCTACTTACAACATTGAAATACCATTTGATTGCCTCAAGGACTAACATTCCATAATATTGATAATCATCCAACTATGCTTTTAAGTTTGCTAACAATTTTTAAGTATCCTTTCCTTCTAAAGTAATCAAAGACTACAAAGCATCAAACCAACAAGAAATGCAGAGTGTTCAAAGAAACCCACCTTGAATCCGGCCTCGTTGTTTCACGTGATCAACAACTCCTATATCGAAACCACAAAGTACAGTTTACATGCAAAACCCAGAAAACTAGAGAGAAAAAGTGGCTGAGAAAAACATAGATAACCAACATCACATAATTTTCAGACCACAGAGTATATTCCAACTACTGCTTCTAAAATATAAGTAGTTCCATAGATCAAAAACACTAATCAATTCACACAATTACTGTCTAGAATCTAAATAACTATATTCAAACAAATAATGTAGCTTGCATTGAAAATGAAGAAAATGAAACAATAAAAAAAACTACTAAAAACTAAATTAATAAAATCAACATCAATTAAAATTCATAGACTTATTATAGATGCAATTCTATTAGATTAACTAAACATAAAATCAAAACCCATTAAACTCTAATGCAGGAAAAATGTTAATTAATTCATTAAAAAATAAAATTCAACATAAAAATGTTACTTAAAACCCAAAAAGCTTAATTGTAACAAGACGTTAATCAATAAATTAGTATTAAAACAACAAAAATAACATTCTCTCATAGACCAAAAACCCAAATTCAAGAACTAAAAACCCTAGACCACCTAGACTCGAAAATCAAAACCCACTTAAAACTTACAAATATAAAACACAGGAAGAAAAAACCGAGAACCAATCAAAATTACATGAAAAAAAAGGCGTTTTTTAGTGATGTAGACGGCGTGGAGCTAGCGTTTGCCTTTTGTTACTCTGACTTTTTCCCGTCCTTGTTCTTGTCATTTTTGTTGTTGATGATGGATTCAGTGGCAGTGAAGTTGGAGTTAGAAGTAATATAACTAATGGGGTTTTTTGGGAGGGTTCCTTTTGCTGGTTTTACTTCTTCGTTTTGTTAATGATGATTCAGTTTCTTTCATCTTTCTCTTCTTTCCAGAGAAATATGAGCGTGGGTTTTGTTTTGTAGAGTGCATTGATGCAGCTGGTTTTGAGTTGGCGGGAAAATTCAGTTAATATAGCCATGAAAATGGAGGGATTCTGGAAAGGATGGAATTATTGAGGAACCGATGCAAGCTCTGCCTCTGGACGCTGCTCCAATCCAACAAGTTATTGGATTCCTAATATCGAATGCTTTTGGGCTAATTTGGTTACCGTATATTTGTCAAATGCCAAAGCAAAGCTAAATTCTAAACTATTCTGTCGCCATGGATGAAGCCCAATGTGCTTCAGTTTTGTAATATTTGTTGGTTTCTCTCAGTGTTCTTAGCCCACATCTATAATAAAGTTGAGAGTTAATATAACTTTTAGTCCCTGAACTTAGTAATTAGGTCTACTTTGATACTTGTATTTCTTTTTAGATTTACTTTGTTACTGAATTTAACAATTAGGTTCATTTTGGTCTTTTAACTTAAATTCCATCAAGATGTGAGGACGTGGCACTCTAAGATCGTACCACATTAGCATCTAAAAATTTTAAGAAAATATTATTTTTTATTTTTCAAATGATAATATATCACAATCTCAAAATATCATGTCGTTAAACTTTTACATATATCAAATTCAGGCACAAAATTGAACAAAAAGAAACACATCCAAGATATTTGTGTTAAAATCAAAATGAATTTATTAGTTGAGGAGGACTATAAACAACTTGGTGTTTGGTGAGCTAATCAAAGAAAATAGTAATTCCCACTGCTGCACACCACTACCTGCTCAAAGTGAGAAATATCTTAGCTCCTAGTTTTTTAGTTCAGGTCCAAATGCTAATGGCCCACAGGATCTACGCACATGTCAAAAAAGTAAACACAGGAACAAAAACCAGCCAACAGGTGAGAAAGCCTCTGGTTTAACCTTATCCAATGTTCCAAGAGACAGTGAAAACCTCAAATCCAGGGGCCACATGCACCGCATTCCCAACAAAAGCACACGTTTCAACATCATCTCACTTCGTGTATAAATTACTTGCCCTCTTCCCTTTCAATCTCAGCTTCACATATAACTAGCAAAAACAGATAGTAACCAGAAAAACATGGAGGCATTTCAGTCTTGGGTTTCAGAACACAAGCTCACTAGCATTGGTCAGTTTAAGATTTAATTCCTTTTGTTTCATTATTTTTTCTGGATGTTCATTTTTTTGTTGATATGGTGCAATATTGGGTCTTGCAGGTACAGTTTGGGCATCTGCAATTGGGGCATCGTTGGCTTATAACAGCCGTGGAAAAAGGCCTCTTAAGCCAAGTCTGAGGCTTATTCATGCAAGGTTTATACCATTTTTCTTTCTGAAACCTGATTAAACGCAGCTTAACATGCATAATTCTATCAGTATTTTTATGTCAGATACTGGTGATGATGATGATGATGATGAAAATGTGTTTGATTTGATGTAGGATGCACTCACAAGCCTTAACACTGGCGGTGCTGTCTGGTGCAGCAGCTTACCATTACTATGAAAAAAGTACCAGTAACCAAGAGAAGGTCACCAATGCCTAGACCAGATTCATAGCTCATAATAGCTATATTATGTAACATTGAAATTATTAGTGGTTTGATGATGATGAAAAAATCGAAATTAATGATGTATCCTTTCTTTTTTCTTTTCTTTTTTTTGATGAATGTGACCTTTGATTGGCCTTTTATCATTCTACTTTCTAGTTTCGTTTCATAATATCACCAAGTTGAATGAAAGGAATATAGCGTATCGAAATATAACGTACCAGGTTAATTCCAGGCACTTGGATTGGAGTGTGAATAATTTATGTAAGCATTGAAGCAGCTGTATCATTTGTTCCCAAAGATGCCATTTCTACTAACAAACCAACAAGAAATGCAGGCAGCAATTGAAAAGAAATAAACAGAAGGGAATGAATGAATCGATAGAAACCGAAAAAGCAGTGATATCAATCTTTAACTATAAAAGAAAAAACAAACCAACACTTTCTTCTCAATCCTCATCTTCATTTCTTGGTGAAATAAAGAATAGCTTACAGAAAATATCCATGGTGATCAAAGTTCATGGAATTCCCCTCCCTACATGCACTGCACGCGTCTTGCTTTGCCTATGCGAGAAAGGCCTCCAATACGAGCTTGTCCCGGTCGATGTCGAAAATTCTGCCCACAAAAAACCACCTTATTTATCTCTAGATGTAAGGCTATTAACCATTGGGGTTGATGGGTCAGGTTGGTTTAGGTTGGGTTCAGCTTCATCTCTTATATACTAGTTGTTTAAATTCGGCCCAAACATAAACATGATATTTTATGAAATCACCTTCATATTTATAAATAATTAATTTGTTTATAAATTTGTGATTTCCTTTTTCATATTAAGCAACATAATCCAAATGTTTTTTTTTTTAATGATAGCCCTTTGGCCAGATACCGGCATTAGAAGATGGAGATGTCAAGATCTTCGGTAAGATAAAAAATTGTTTTCTGTTGATAATTTGTATGAATTCCATTGAAAACCAGAATCAAGGGCAATATGCAAATACTTGCCACGCAAATATAACGAAACTAGAATCACCATCGATCTTTGGGGTTCAAGTAGTTTAACGGACTCCACCCTTGTGGATACATGGATGGAAGTGGAGTCTCACCAATTCAATCCTCCAACCAAGCACTCATTCGCCAAATGATCGTCAATCCAATATACGGGATCGCCCCTGACGAGAAGATCATCGAGATCGAATTGCAGAACCTAGCCAAAGTTCTCGATGTCTACGAGGAAAGGTTGTCGGAATATAAATATCTCGGAGGAGATTTCTATAGCATGGCCGATTTGCACCATATACCTTACCTTGTTTATTTCATGAGAAGCTCTAAATCGTCAATTGTAACTAGTCGGCCTTGTGTGAATGCTTGGTGGAATGATATTTCATCAAGACCTGCATCCGTTAAAGTTGTGGAACTCATGAAACTTTAGATTTTATTTTCTTTTGATGAGATTTAATAAGGAAAAAGATGTATGAATAATCAAAATTTTTTAATTTGGTCACCTAACTAATCAAGATTGGGTTTTTTTAGTGATATGATAATTACAAAATTAGTATAATATTAATTTTAGTATTCAACTTGTACGTATTATATCGATTTGGTCACAATTTTAAAAACTTAACCCTAAAAAGTATCCTTTACCAACATTAGTTCTGCTCGATAAGCTGTAATTAGCTTGGCCGTCCTAAAGATAGGTTACAATTACTTTGAGAAACCCATGATTTGGTAGCAATTGCAGAGGCTGAAGGGTAAAAATGAGAGTAAAAGTTTAAGTACCAAAATGGTAAAAGGGATATAGTTTAGGGGGCAATTTTTATATTAAACCTTTTTATTTAGAAGTAGAATGATTACAGTACTTTAACCTTTTATATTATGTGTTGACGTAGATGGATTAATTTAATCATCAATTCATACAGAAAACATACAACACTTGCAATATCAACAACATGTCTAAAATGACAAATAACTTGAAAACCCTAGCCTTGCAACTTCAAACAACACGTTGAATTGCAACCCTGCAATTTCAACAGGTGGAGAAAAGCAATGCTCGAAATTTGCAGCCATTTTTCAAGCAGCAAGCTCAGATTTATTCAAACCCTAAATAGTGCAAAATAAAAAAACTAGAAAGTGCAGCAGGTTTTAGTGGTTTAATTGGGTTCAC
>CM025151.1:29064481-29078353 GCA_013467495.1 Gossypium gossypioides
TATATTGAAAGGAAGATTGTAATTAAATGGTGTCTGAATCGTAGGTTTGGAATGGCCTATTAATGGCTTTAGGTGATCATATTTGAAGCCTAATTACATTGAAAGGAAATCAATTAGGAAAACTCTAAACCCATAAAAGAAATAGAATGTAATGAATCATAACTTTCAACACGTTTAACATGAGTTGTCTTTCCAAAAAGGCATGAAGATAAAATATTATGTTCGATTATATTGAAACTGAAATCTCGGATAGCCTTCATACTCTAGTTTTAAACATAAGGTGTAACACCCCTCACCTGGTACGGTTGTTGGACTCGAGCAATAAAATGCTACAGTAACTTATAGAATAGTTACACATGATTCATAAATAAAAAATTCAATTAAACATTGAATAATTACATACATTCACATAAATCATGCTTTGTAAAAAAAATCAGGTTTAAATTGAGCTTACGAAAGCTCTAGAATTGACCTAACATCAAACAAGGATCATTTTGAAACTTTTACAAAAAGAAGGGCAATTGTGCAAAAAAGAGGTCACACGGTCGTGTGCCCAGGCCATGTGGAAACTGGTCGGAGCCACATCACACTATCCATAAGCCTTTTTGGTATATATAGCAAACTAATTTTGGTAATAATGGCATGTATAGGTTAATTAGCAAATGTTGGCATGTAAATGTTTTGGTTGTAACTAGCCATTGGAATGGCTTGTGATGGACATGTTTTGATGTGTATATAAGAGGCTATATCATGTTTGATGTGAGTGTTTGGTATGGTTGATTGAGAGTAATCTTATAGGTATGTTAATATTTGATACAAGTATGCCTATATGCATTTTTGGTCAAATAGGTAAGTTTGGATATTTGGATTTATGAAGTGATATTACATGCATAAAACTTGATTTTGGTTTGGTTTGAATGTCTTATTATGGTTTATTGATGTCCAAAAATGTTTGGTTAGGTTGATGCCAAATTTGGGTGAGAAATGTGGCTTGAAAATGGCTATTTTTGTCCACACGGGTAGAGACACGGGCGTGTGTCTCATACACGGCCTAGCACATGGGCGTGTGGTTTGGCCATGTGTCCCCTGCATATTTGAAATTGCAAAACAGAATACTCAAGTTATTCACACGGTCTAACACATGGGTGTGTGGCTTGGCCGTGTGACCCTTGCACCTTATTTATGCAAGTTAGTATGCTCACACGGCCTAGCACTCGAGCTTGTGGCTTGGCCATGTGATCTAAGTTAATGAGCTCATAATTTTAGACAAGGGCTGGGACATGACTGTGTGTCCCTATTTCGAATGCCCACACGACCTGAGACATAGGCATGTCTCTTGACCGTGTGAGACATATGGCCTAGCCACACGGGTGTGTGTCGCCTACACCTTTGGAAAATTTTAATGTTTTCTGAAAAATTTTCTGAGTACCAGGTTTAGTCCCGAATTATTTCTAATGTGTATTTTGGATTTCGAGGGGCCATGTAAGGGATAATGTGATTTATTTTGATTGGTTTCTGATATGAATGTTAAATGATATGAAATATTTGTTATTTGTTTTGTAAATTTTGGTAATGCTCCGTAACCTTGTTTCAGCGACGAATATGGGTCATGGGTGTTACATTTATTGGTATCAGAGCTATAGTTTAGTTGATTCTTGGATTAATGTAGCATATTCAAGTCTAGCTATACATGTCATTATATAACTTGTGATAGTGTGATATCACCTGACCATTTTAAAACATGTTTTTCATATAGCAATGTCATCCAACCGAGCTGATTCGGAAAAAGCTGAGTGTGTCCCAGGCCGTGTGCACTATAAGGGGTTAAACAGTGAGTTACATCCTTGAATTATGTAGATTTACGGGAAAGTCATACCAGTCAGCCTTCAAGAAATCAAAAAAGTATCATGACCGTTATACTACTTCTGCAGGATACTCCAGTAGAGACAGAAGTACCCAACGCTCTAGTTCTAGATCTTAGGCTACATCTGTAGCGAGTGCGGGTAGTGTTAAAAACACCAAACCTGTAGATACTATTCATCTTACATTTTGGTGAATGTAGAATGAAAAGTGAAGCTTGTTTCAGATGTGGTTCTTTTGACCACTATCTTAGAGATTGCCTAGAGAAACCTGAAAAAGATACTATTCAAACTTCGAGGCCGAGCAATACAACTACAAGAGGTAAACCGCCTTGTAATCCTAGAAATACAAGTGGTAGTCGTGGTATGACAAAAGACTCCACTGTAAAATCTAAAGCACGAGCACCAACTAGGACCTATGCTATTCGTGCACGTGAAGATGCCTCTGCGCCAGATGTTATTACTAGTACTTTCAATCTTATTGATACTGATGTAACTGCTTTAATTGATCCTGGTTCAACTCATTCATATATTTGCACGAATTTAGTGTTTAGTAAAAATGTACCTGTTGAGTCTACTGAATTCGTGGTTAAAGTATCGAACCTCCTAGGCCAGTATGTGATGGTTGATAAAATTTTCAAGAATTGGCCGTTAATGAGACGGAGTTATTATTTCCCGGCTGATTTGATGTTATTACCATTTGATAAATTTGATGTGATATTTGGTATGAATTGGTTAACTCAGCATGATGCCGTGGTAAATTGTAAACAAAAACATATTCTATTGAAATGTCAGAATGCTGAAATGCTTTGTATTGAATCTGATAAATTTGACGGTTGTCTAATATAATATCAGCCATATCAGCACATAAATATGTGAGAAAAGGCTATGATTCTTACATTGCTTATGTGTTGGATACTAAAGTGTCTGAATCAAAGATTAGATTAGTGTCAGTGGTTTGTGAGTATCCTGATGTATTTCTAGATGAATTACCTGGATTATCACCATTCAGAGAAGTTGAATTTGCTATAGATTGGGTACCGGGAACAACACCAATATCGATAGCACCCTACAGAATGACTCATACAGAATTAAAAGAGTTGAAAGCACAGTTACAAGAACTGACTAACAGAGGTTTTGCTCGACCTAGTTTTCCACCTTGGGGTGCACCGGTTCTGTTTGTTAAGAAAAAGGATGGATCCATGAGATTATGTATTGATTAACGATAGCTCAACAAAGTTACAATCAAGAATAAGTATCCACTACCCCGCATTGATGACTTGTTTGATCAGTTAAAAGGTGCTATAGTATTTTCAAATATTGATATCTGTTCTGGTTATTATCAATTACGAGTGAAAGACTCGGATGTACCGAAAACTACATTCAGAACCAGGTACGGAAATTATGAATTCCTTGTGATGTCGTTTGGCTTAACAAATGCACCTGCGGTATTTATGGATTTAATGAATAGAATGTTTAGATCGTATCTGGATAGATTTGTTGTGGTATTTATTGATGATATTCTGGTATATTCCTGAGATGAGACTGAGTATGCCGAACATATGAGAATTGTTCTGCAAACTTTGCGAGAAAAAACAACTGTATGCTAAATTTAGCAAATGTGAATTTTGACTTTGGGAAGTTGGTTTTCTGGGACATATAGTTTTAGCTGAATGTATTAGAGTTGATCCGAATAAAATTTTAGCAATTGTTATTTGGAAACCATCGAAAAATGTATCTGAAGTCAGAAGTTTTCTGGGATTAACTAGTTATTATTGGAGATTTGTAAAAGGATTTTTGATGATAGCTTCACCGATGACATGATTATTACAGAAAGATGTGAAGTTTGAATGGTCTGATAAATGTTAGCAAAGTTTTGATCAGTTGAAAGCCCTGTTGACTGAAGCACCAGTTCTGGTTCAACCTGAATCAGGTAAGGAATTTGTGACTTTTAGTGATGCGTTATTGAACAGTTTAGGCTGTGTTTTGATGTAAGAAGGTAACGTAATAGCCTATGCTGGTAAAGTAATAGCCTATGCTTCCAGACAGCTAAAACCACATGAAAAGAATTATTCGATACATGATTTAGAATTGACAGCTATTATTTTTGCGCTAAAAATTTGGCGACATTACTTGTTCAGTGAAAAGTGTCATATATTTACCGACCATAAAAGTTTAAAGTATTGGATGTCACAAAAAGATTTGAATCTGAGACAATGCAGATGGCTTGAACTGTTGAAGGATTATGACTTGATTATTGATTACCATCTGGGAAAAGCAAAAGTAGTTGCAGATGCTCTGAGTAGAAAGTCTTTGTTTTCCTTACGAACGATGAATACCCGATTGTCATTGTCTGATGATGGTTCAATATTAGCTGAGTTAAAAGCTAAACCAGCATTTCTACAGTAGATATGTGAAGCTCAAAAAAGTGATTATGAGTTGCAAGCTAAACGAGTACAGTGTGAGTCGACTTCTAATTCAAAATTTCAGATAGGACCCAATGATTGTCTATTATTCAGAGGTAGAGTTTGTGTACCGAAGAATCCAGAGCTTTTACAGAAAATTTTACATGAAACTCATAATGGTACTATGTCCGTTCATTTAGAGGATTAAAAAATGTACAATGATTTAAAAAAATGTACTGGTGGCCGGGATTGAAACGTGATATTTTTGAATTTATATCTAGATGTTTGATATGTCGGCAAATTAAAGCTGAACATCAGCTACCTTCAGGATTGTTACAGCCAGTGACGATACCGAAATGGAAATGGGATAGAGTTACAATGGATTTTGTATCTAGATTACCTCTATTTCTGAAAAAGAAAGATGCTATTCGGGTAATCGCCGATCATTTAACGAAGTCAGTACAATTTATTTTGGTACGTATGGATTTCTCCCTAGACAGATTAGCAGATTTATATGTTTTCGAAATTGTCAGACTGCATGGAGTGCCCAATCTCCATTATTTCAGATAGAGATTCGAGTTTCACATCCTGATTCTGGAACATGTTACAAGAAGCTCTGGGTACACAATTACATTTTAGCATTGCATTTCATCTTCAGACTGATGGTCAATCTAAGCATGTGATTCAGATCTTTGAGGATATGTTCCGATGTTCTGTTTTAGAATTCAAAGGCAATTGAGAGAAAAATTTGTCGTTAATCGAATTCGCATATAATAACAATTTTCAGTCAAGCATTAAAATGACACCGTATGAAGCTCTATATAGTCATAAATGTAGAACTCCATTGTATTGGATTGAGCTCAGTGAGAAACAGATACATTGAGTTGATTTGATTCGTGAAACTGAAGAAAAAGTGAAAGTGATCCTAAATAGCTTGAAAGCAGCATCTGATCGTCAGAAATCTTATACAAATCTTAAACGTAAAGAGATAGAATTTCAAGTTGGTGGCAAAGTATTTTTGAAAGTTTCACCTTAGAAGAAAGTTCTTCGGTTCAGTCGTAAAGGAAAGTTGAGTCAGCGATTTATTGGGCCGTATGAGATAATTGAGAGAATTGGACCCGTTGCGTACCGATTAGCTTTACGGTCAAAATTAGAAAAGATTCACAATATTTTTCACGTGACTATATTATGAAGGTATCAGTCAGATCCTTCACATGTTGAATTTGATGAAAAGGACCAAATTGCATAAAGTGTAAAAGTTGAATTCTAGTAGCTAAAGGTACCAAATAGCTATGTAATTCAAAATTTGAGGTCCTTATATGATAAATAGACCATTTAGAGGAGTTAGTAGATAAGGATGATTATTTATCATTGGAAAATTTAATAAAGAAAAGGGTTAAATTGGAAAGATGATAAAATAAAAGATGATAAATGAATTAAATAATAAAATATCATCATTTTCATCATCTTTCCTAAAATAAGACATGGAAACCGTAGCTATGAATATTGAGTTCAGGCAAGCTTATTTTGCTTAATTAGGTAAGTATTTTTGTCCCGTTTTTAATGATTTTTATGTTTCTGAGATCGTAATAGTTTAATCTAGCTATCTCAGGGGATTAATTTTCAGAACTATTGAAGTACAAGGGTTGTGCCATGGATGAGTATAGTTGAATTATGAAGTTTTATGGTAGAAAATGAAATGTTGTTGATAGATAAACAACTTTTGTAAAGAGAATAATTGTAGAGATTAACTCGATTTTATTAATTGTGAATCCTCTACAGTCTTCATGGCGACAATAGCGGTGGAGAGTGCCGGTGATTCTTCCGTCGATACCGTTTGTGTTTGTCAACAAGCCTCCCAAGCAAGTTGTCTCATTGCAGAAATGTTCAAAACTTGCTTCGTCGCCAAGATAATCGTCGACTACTCCCTTAAACGCTGTGTACGGCATTGGACTCTAAGGATCTCAAGCGATTAGTGTAACTTTATTAACCCTTTCAAATCTGATTAGGTTGCGTATTACAAAAATGGGAAACTAGTTTTACCTTGTGAAAGGATATTCAAATCCCCCTTTTTTTAAAAAAATTTCCTGCCTTGAAAGTTCTGAAAATGTAAGAAGTAGTTTATATATATATTTTTAAAAATCTTCCTCAAGATTCAAGAAATCAAAGCCTAAACTTCAATATCAAAATTAAATCAAAACTTTTGTCAACAAAAAGTTAATTTTTTTTATATTTACAATGAAATAAAATAATTGATAGAAAAATTGGTAGAAAAATAAGATGAAGAATAAGGTAAAAAAATAAAATCTCAATGGGATTTTCTTCGACCATTGCATTTTCGCATGTTGGAACTCCTTTAGCTTCGTTGTACTATTTTGGTTCATTTTCACATGAATCTCCCATGAAAAACCAAGACAAAATAGAAAAATAATTCAGCTCAACTACATAATCAGACAAATGATCAAGTAGTTTTTTTTGTCTCGAAGGATTTTTCCTTATGGCAACCTCAATACTTGTTGTGTCCTCTATAATCTCCTCGGGTTGAATGTTTCCCTCAGTTGAAGAAATATTTCTTCCTAATGCAGAATCATCAAGAAAAAGTGCAAGATTAGTTGTACCTTTGTCACTATTTGCATCACCCTTGTGAGTTGAAATTTTGTCGAACACAACATCATGAGAGGTGATAACCTTCTTTGTTTCCGGATCCATACATTTCCAAAATTTCCTATGAGCATCATAGCCAACAAAAATACATTGCTTGGCCTTTTGGTCAAGCTTAGTTCAATTGTGTTTTAATACATGAACATAACATATAGACCCAAAAATACGAAAATGATTCACATTTTCTTTACGTTAATATAACAACTCAAAAGGTGATGGTTTTGTCGCTGGTTAAGCAGATAGTCGATTTATGACATGACAAACAGTTTGAAAAGCCGCTGCCCATTGTTCTCTTGGAAGATTCTTTGCATGTAGCCAAAACAAACAAACTGATGTAAGATGAGCTAACTTGCGCTCAACAACCCCATTTTGTTGGCGCTGAATCCCATGCTCTCTTCAATAATCTATAAAGTCATTTGACAGAAATTCACCTTCATTATCTGTGCGTAGGCACTTGATTTGTAACCCAATTTTTTTTCTACATAATGCTTGAATTGAATAAATGTAGAAAAAGCCTCACTTTTCTGTTGTAAAAAATATACCCAATTGAAATGAGAAAAATCATCCACAACCACAATCACATAATGAAGGCCAGTGTAGCTTGGTGTTCTCGTTGGCCACAAAAGATCTGAATGAACTAATTAGAATGCTACCAATGCTCTACTCTTTAAACTTGAGAAAGAAAGATGATGAGATTTTCCATACTGGTAGCCTAGACAAATCTAATGATGATGATTATCTTTAAAAAATGAATACCATCAAGAAGTTGCTTTGTAGAAATCTTTTGCAGTACTTGAAAACCCACATGACCCAAGCGTGCATGCCAAAGCCTTAAGCTTGTAGTGTAACCAGCTTTTTTAACATATTCATCACTTGTATATAAAACATGTGAATATTCTTTTCTTTTTCCAAAAAACAAAACATCAGCAACAATGTACTTCAAATTTAAGAGAATACGAACATCATTAGGACCAAAAAGAACGTACCTTCCCGAATATGTTGTTTGAGAGAAAAAGCAAGACTTTTCTTTAATCCAGTAACATGATAAACATCCTTGAGAAGAACACTTCTGTCATTTAAATCTCATTCTTTCATCATAGGATGTAATGAATTATTAGTTGTGACAATAACATTCTTCTTACAATGCAGACGAACATTCGATTAAAAAGTATCATTTCCAGTTGCATGATGAGAACAACTAGAATCAACAATCTATTCCTTGTAGTTAATAAAAGTATTAACATTTGTAGACACATGATAAATGATAAAACTAACATATTTTAATCCCATTCTTAATGCATTTTTGGGTGATTATTTATGCAAATTGGTGAATTTGATGCTCCTAATCATTTGAATTCATGTTCTTATACTTGGTGAATATTTTGGGAGCTAAAGGAGTGAGAAACGAGTGAAAATCAGACAAAAAAAGCATATTTCAAGAGCCACATAGGTTGGGCCTTCCCACAAGGGCTGGACACACAACCATGTGCCAATGTGTAGATTTCACAACCTGCTTCCTAAACACATGGAAAAACACAATTTTTAGGCTTTATGAGCGTTCTAAAGTCTATAAATACCAAATAAAAGAAGAGATATGGTACCATCAAAGAAGATCGAAGAAAATAACTCGAAGAACACCATTGGAGCCAACTCTGAAGTAGATTCCCATCAAGATCGAAGACCTCCTTTTAATTTCTTTTGAAGTTTTGAAGTTTCTTTGTTTCTTGTGGTTTTTCTGACTTTGAGATGTTTTCATAAAAAATTATAAACTAATTCCCTAGATACCTAGGGAAGATGAAGCCTATGATGAATTCTATTATTTAATTTCTGTTTTACGCGATAAATACTTGATTCTTGTTCTCAATTATGTATGCTTATTTCTTGTTTTAATATTTCTAGGATATTAATTCATGTTTAATGTGCTTAATTCAATGGAGGAAAAGTCCCTATTTAAGAGTAGATCTAGCATAATTGAGTGGAGTTGCATGCAATCTTAGAAATAGGATGACATAAATCTATCGGATTAGAGTCAAATCTAATAAGGGAATCCATAGATTGAGTTAATGCAATAATAGATGTTTTAATTAGAAAGAAATTTTAATTAATTAACCTAGAGTTAGTTGCTCTTACTTTCGAAAGAGATATTAGCATAATTTAGGGATTTCTACAAATCAAGACACCAAGTGAATTAATCGTTTAATTCAGATTTATAATAATAGATGAAGTCTCGGTGGATTTCTTTCCTAGCTATTGTCTCTTTCATTGGTTATCTTTTGATTATTTTTCTAATTCATTCTCTATTGAGTTCTTAGTTAAATTAGTTTAGTAATTTTAGTTAAAAACCTTCACTCTAAATTATCGGCTAAATAATAGAAAAACGGTAATTACTAATACTTTTAGTCCTCGTGGATACAATATCTCTACTCACCATAGCTACACTATTTATCGATAGGTGCAATTGCCTTAGTCGTATTTTTAGTTAGTCACGTAAGACACATCAAGTTTTGGGCGCCATTGCTGGGGGCTAAAATATTATGAATACTTTATTTTTATTAATTTAGCCATTTTTTATTATATTTTTGTTTTTAGTTTAATTATTACATTCTAATTTTTCTTTTGTTTGCTTTTAGCAGGTTCTTTTGGTTTATGACTAGAGGAAACCCGTTGGGACCATTGTTTTTTTTACAGTGAGATTGAAAGTTTTGTTCACAAAAACCGTAGAGAAGTAAAGTAGAACTGAAAGAATTTAGTAGATGAACAAGAGGACATCATTATTATTGAGGAGATAAGCGATAATCAGAGTATTCAGCTACCTCTTGTAACTGTTGCAGCTCCTGCTCCTGTTCCTTATATTATGTATGATTATGCCAAGCCCACTCTGACTAGGTCTGGATTGAGTAATGTTCGACCCACCATTACTGTAAATAATTTTGAATTGAAGCCAAACACAATTCAGATGGTACAACAATACCTTCAGTTTGATGGTTTGCAAGACGAAGATCCAAATACTCATTTGGCCAACTTTTTGGAAATTTACGATACTTTCAAGATTAATGGTGCCATTAATGATGCCATTCATTTACGGTTGTTTCCATTCTCGTTGAGGAATAAAGAAAAATAATAGTTAAACTCCTTACCACGAGGTTCTATCACTACATGGGCTCAAATAACTGAGAAGTTTCTTCTGAAGCACTTCCCACCGGTTAAGACAACCAAGTTGAGGAATAACATCTCTTCTTTTATGCAGATTGATTTAAAGACTTTATATGATGCATGAGAGAGATACAAGGACTTATTGAGAAGGTGCCCTCATAATGGGTTACTGTTATGGCTACAAGTTCAAACCTTCTACAATGGTTTAAATCCTTTAACTAGGCAGTTAATCGATGCAGTAGCAGGTGGAACACTTAAAAATAAAACACTCGAAGTAGCTTATGAGTTTATAGAAGAGATGGCACTGGATAATTATCAGTGGAAAGTCATGAGGACAAAACCGATGAAAGCCGTCGGTGTCTTTAATTTAGATGCAGTCACCATGTTATCAAACCGGGTAGAATTACTTAATAAGAAAATTGATGGTTTATATCTTTCTACACAGGTACATTCAGCGATGCAATGCGATACAAATGGAGGTGGAATGAATAATCCAGAATGTTTACCCTTCAGTCCTAGCACAGAGAACGAGCAACTTAATTATATGGGTAATAATTCAAGGCCTCAAAATAAACCTTATAGTAATAACTATAATGCAGGTTGGAGGAACCATCCCAATTTCTCTTAGGGTGGTCAAGGAAATCAAAGAGCACAACCACTTCGAGGCTTCCAGCAACCTTACCAACAAGAGTAAAAGTTGAACCTTGAGGAGATGTTGACAAAGTTTATCTTGGTGTCAAAAACGCGTTTTCAAAATACCGAGGCAACACTGAAAAATCAGTAAGCATCAATTCAAGGACTTAAAAACCAAATAGGACAGCTTGCTAAGTTAATTTTGGAACGACCACAGGTAGTTTGCCTAACAATACTGAACCTAACCCTAGGGAGTAGCTCCACGCAATTACTTTTCGAGACGTGGATGGGTTAGTTGAATCTAAGTATAAAACAAGGCAAGAAGATGTGGTGAACAAAATAAGGTTGAGAAAGATAAGGGAAAACAAAAACCAACTGTCAAGGAATATACACCTCGAGTGTCATATCCTAACGTGTTAAAGAGAGAACACACGAATGAACAATTTGGTAAATTTCTCAAGCTTGTAAAAAAATTACATATTAACTTACCGTTTATTGAAGCTCTTTTGCAGATGCCAAATTACGTCAAATTTTTAAAGGAGCTGTTGCAAACAAAAGGAAGCTAGATGACTCGTACACTGTGGAGCTTAATGTAGTCTACTCAACCATCTTACAAAATAAACTACCCAACAAACTCAAAGATCTAGGGAGTTTTACTATTCCTTAACTCATTGGTAGTTTAAATATTGATAATGCTTTGACTGATTTAGGGTCTAGTATTAATGTTATGCCCTATAAAATGTTTAAACAATTAGGTCTTGGGAAACCTAAACAAACTAGGATGAATATCCAACTAGTGGATAGAACCATTAGATATCTTAGGGGTATTATTGAGGACGTGCTTGTAAAAATTGATAAATTCATATTCCCCGTTGACTTCGTTGTATTAAACATGCATGAGGATAGTGAGGTACCTTTGATTTTAGGTCGTCCCTTTTTAGCCACTACTAGGACTATTATTAATGTTAGTAAGGGTGAACTTGTACTTCGTGTAGGTGACGAAAAGATATTCTCTAAGCACGTGATTCTGTGAGAGTCTTTAGGGATCGAGAAGATTTTAAATGTTTTGTGAATGTTAGTAACCATGTGGCTCAACCTTCTTTGCAGGAAATTCCTCGTGAAAGCATGATGGAGCCATGTTTCAGTCAAGGTGACAGAAACAAAACAACTTATGAAAAAAGAATGGTGCAAATTGATGAACTAGATGAATGGTGAACACACGTCAAGGAGAAACTGAAAAAACATGATGAAGAGCCAAAGTGACACCATGATGAGCATGTGAATGGAATAACCAATTTAAGGTTGAGGACAAAGTACTGCAGGACAAAACGGATCCACGAATCTCTCATTCGAAGCTCGAATCAAATAGATTGAAACCATTTATGGTACCGAACGTCTTCCCATACGATACAATCGAGGTAACTCATTCTGAGTTCGACACATTTAAGGTAAACAATACTCGACTCAAACCTTATTGTGATAATAAAATTTATAAAGAGAAAGAGGAGCTTCAGCTCTGCGAACCACCGTGACCGTGTGAATGCAAGGTAAGTCAAGCTTAGACTCTAAATAAGCGCTTTTCGGAAGGCAACCCTAGTGTTTAACTTCTGCTAATTCTTTTAATTTTATTGCATACAAATTTAAAATAAAATTTATTTAAAAAATAATTTTGACCCACACGGACGTGTCCCAGGCCGTGTGCATAATAGGGGAATCGACAGTGAGTAATACGGCCTGGACAAACAGGCGTGTCCTAGGCCATGTGCACTAGGAAGTGTTCTACAATGAGTAACACAGTGGAAAGGCATGGCCATGTAGGTTACACAGCCTGGATACATGGGTATGTCCGTGGCCATATGAGTCTTAGGACTTAGTTTTTCCAATTTTCAAAGGTTACACAGCCTGAGGTGATCCACATGGCCTGGCAACACGACCGTGTGGCACACACGGCCTAGACACATAAGCGTGTCCTAGGCCGTGTGAGTATTAGAGCTAATTTTTCAATTTTAATTTCAAGTCAATGTGTTACATGGCTTGTCATGCGGGCATGTGTAAGACTGTGTGCCCTACACGGCCTCATACAGGGGCATGGAAGAAGCGAAGGCATTGCAAAAATTGCCTGGCACACGGTCGTGTAAAGACTGAGCTTAGAGTTTTAAATTGCACACAACTTGAAGGAGAGCCACATGGGCGTATGACATGGCCGTGTGGCCCAACATGGGCCTTCACACAATCATGTCACCCTTTTAAACCAAACCTTAAATTTTTTTCCCCTTGTTTTGTCTTTTTACTCACTTTTTCCCCCTCCTCCGATCTGCCTTTACGCACATCGACCCTCATTCTGGACATCCAATCTGTTGCCCCACACCCTTGCCCCTTCCCCTTTCCTTTCTTCTTTCCCCATTTCTCTTTCCTCACTTTCTCTTTTTCCTCAAAGGGAGAACACCGGCGTTGTCGGTGCAACTGACGCCTATTTTTTTTAGCATGGCCACGGGGCGTATTTTTTCTCTTGCCTACTTCTTTCCTCTAGCTTGCCGCCATCAGACAGAGCACAGTAGGAAGGGTCTGATCTGTTTAGGCCATTATGTGACTCGCCTCACACAACACTTCGATCTCCTCGACACTTCAGAGCAGTCCTCCTCCTTCACACTTGTTGGACAGATGAGCCCACAAGGGTTATCCAATATGAGTCACATAAGGATGATCGAGCAACTGCGTGGAGTGGGTCTTCCTCAATACCGATTATCTTATTCTGACCTTTAGGATGAGCATGCGGACTTCACTGATGATGTCCCCTTCCATCATGAGGATCCACCTTATCCTCCACCTCAAAGTCACCGTCCTACTACTTCTGCTATCACCTTAGTGGACCTCTCCAAGCGGTTCATTCATTTCGAGCGCCATTATTTTGAGTAGTTGGACAGTATTGATGCGACTTTGCAGCAGATCTGTTAGCACCTCCATATATCTTCTTCAGCGCTGGCGCCTTACGATCATGATGCCTCTGACAATGAAGACCACTAATTTTAGTTTTATTTTTATTTTTATTTTTTCTTTTAGTTATTTTATTTTATTTTCTTAAACTTATTTCATTTATTATCTTTTGAACTATGTTTTTATTTTTATGGTTGTTTCTAATCGAGTTTGTAACCTCTTAATCT